>VIIQ02000339.1:0-56401 GCA_007449985.2 Desmodesmus armatus
CCCACCCCCACCCTGTACTGCTGCTGTCGGGCCCATTAGCTCAGTTGGTTAGAGCACTGTGCTAATAACGCAGGGGTCACTGGTTTAAGCCCAGTATGGCCATTGCTGCTGCTGATGCAGGTTCAGCAGTCATTCCACCACAGGGATTTTTTTGTGGTGATAGTTTGTACGCTTGAAGGTTTAGCCTGCTTTCGCACTGTGCTAATAACGCAGGGGTCACTTGTTCAACCCAGTATGGGCATCTGCTGCTGCTGCTGATGCATTCAGCAGTCATTCAATCACATGGATTTTTCTGTGGTGATAAGTTTTGTACGCTTGAAGGTTTAGCCTGCTTCCCCCCCCCCCCCCCCCCCGACAGCCCAACCCTGAAACCTAACCATCACACCACAGCAACAAGGGCAGCCCACTAAGTCTGCACTCCTGCTGCCCTATAACATTTCAAAATGTGATTTTATGAAGAAGAGAGTTGTATAGCCCCTGACCTCCGCTGGGGCCACCCCCCCCCCCACCCCCCACTGCCCCCACCCCGTCTTTTCACCCACCTGATGACTATATTGTCAAACGCGCCGTGTGCTCAGCATCTTCCAGCACCAGACCATCAAAGCTGAACTGCTGCAGCTGTGTGAGCATGCTGAGCTTAGACAAAGCATGCATGGAGCCCTGCCCAATGCAACAGCAGCAGCAATAGCAGCAGCAGTTGCCAGTCAGCAGCCGCCGGCAGTAAGCAGCAGTGGCTGGCAGCAGCACCACCGCAGCAGTAAAGTGACACAATAGCATCAACAGCAGGAAACTGATGACAGGAATGCGACAGACAAAACAAACAATAAGCAAGCATGTAGTAGCAATAGCAGGTAAGTTCTTCTACGTATGCAGCAGCTGGCAGGGCAGCAAAATGATGTGGCGTCCGCTTCCACGCAGCACATCATGCCTATCCCGATGCCACCTACCCCACACACATGTTCCAAGACCACACATGCACATGTTCATGTACCAAGTCCTGCCAGCATCGCCTGTAGAACCACACAAGCCCCCCCCCCCCCTTGCCAACTCGACGCCCCCCCCCCCCCCCCCCGTCTTGGACCCCCCCCCCTTTCTCACCAGGTCCTGCAGCTGCAGGTTGAACAGTGTCAAGCTCTCAAGCTGGGTCGAGCAGCAAGCTTGTCAACATCCTACAGCAGCAGCAGCAGCAGCAGCAGCAGCAGCAGCAGCACGACCTGCACAGTCAAGTACAGTACTTGGGGACAGGACCCCAACCACGGCAGTAATCAGCAAGCCACGGTCTCAACGTTTTGTGATAACTAATTAGACATGTTTCACAACCTTGAGGTGCTTGCCACTGCACCAAAACCAACAGGACCCGCGTATCCTCCATGTACGCACAGAGGATGCCGCCCATTTGGTTTCTACCACCAATAGCGTCAAGTGGTTGTGGAACTTGCCACCCCTACAAACCTTAGCCGCCATGCTGTACAAGATAGGTTGCGCCAGCACGGCACCTATTCCTCCGCACGTCCCATAACCCCCCCCCCCCCCAAACACACACACCCCACCCCACCCCCACCCCCACCCCCCCGAGCACACGCATGCATCTCTCACCCCCCCCCCCACACACAAACACACCCTCACCTCTGGTCCCACTTGAATGTTGTCCACCTGCAACACCCGCACCGCCCGACCCACACAGCCAGAGCCCAGGGGATGGTGGACACCTCACGTTGGGACACATTCTGGACAGCAGCACACAGCACAGCACACAGCAACAGCACAGCATTCTTCGAAACACAGCATGAGGATGTGACGTGACATGTCCTCAGCTGCCAGCAATCAGCCATGGCTGGCATGCACACTGACGCTGCGGCACGCCCCCCCCCCCCCCCCCTCCCCTCTGTTGATAAACCAACAGATAAGCCTGCCGTCCTCACAAGGCGACAAGGGGGGGGGGGGGTCGAATGCCACACCTTCAACCCCTTAACCCTCATAGTTTCCGCCGTCTGCGGCAGTTACTTACTCATCCGCTGTTGAAAGCACCTCTTGCCGCCCTTGGTGACCCTCCCCCCCCCCCCCCCCCCCCCCCCCCCCCCCCCCCACACACACACCACACCACACACACACACACACACCACACACACACACACACACACACCCTTTGGGGACGGATCCTAGTAAGCATGCATGATTCACCATGCCTGCCTCTGCTGAGACCCCCCCTCTCCCATACAACGCGTGCCCCCCCACCCCCACCACCCTCACCACCACCCACATACACATCCAGCCTTGGCAAGCTGTCTTACTCGTACGCATTATGTGGTATCCCAGAGTGCGCTCCCTCTGCTGACACAACTCCTCTCCTGAACCCCCCCCCCCCCACCCCCCACCCCCCCCCCCACCCCCATCCCAACATACACCTGCAGGTACAGCTGTTGCAGTGCCGGCAGCTTGCCTAGCAGGGCAGCAGCGGCAGTGTACTCCCTCTGCTTACACAACTCATCTCCTGAACACCCCCCCCCACCACCCCCACCCTCCACCCCCCCATCCCACACACACCTGCAGGTACAGCTGTTGCAGTGCCGGCAGCTTGCCTAGCAGGGGCAGCAGCGGCAGTGTACTCCCTCTGCTTACACAACTCATCTCCTGAACCCTCCCCCCCCCCCCCCCCACACACACACACACCCCACCCCTTCTACACTCACTTGTAGGTAGAGCTGTCCTTGTTGACCCCGTTCCTCACTTTCCCACAGAGTGCACTCCCGCTGCTGGCACACCTCTTATTCTGAACCCTGCCTGGCCCCCTCCCCCCCCTCCCCCCACACACCCCCACCCTCACCCCGCCGCCCACTGACCTGCAGGTACAGCTGTTGCAGTGCCCAGCAGGGCAGCAGGGGCAGCGTACTCCCTCTGCTGAAACAACTCCTCTCCTGAACAACACCCCCCCCCCCACACACACACACACACCCTTCTACACTCACCTGCAGGTAGAGCTGTTGCAGTGCCGCAGCTTGCCCAGCAGGGGCAGCAGGGGCAGCGTGCCGGCACACATGGGCATGTTAAGCCAGGTCAGGTGGGACATGGAAGTAAGCACCTGCACCAACTGCACAGGACAGGGGACAGACGAGCGAGGGATGGGGGGGGGGGGGCATGTGAGTGCAGATGATTGTGTGTTTGGGAGGGGGGGGGGGAGGCAGACACACGCAGCTGCAGCAGCGACACTGCAGCAGCAGTATCAGCAGCGGATAAGTCAGGTAAGTGTGTGTGACGCCGGGGGTACTGGTTGCAGATAAAGATTGCCCCCCCCCCCCCCCCCGCCTACCCATCTGCATGTATAGAGCAGCATATGCTGCCAGCATCAGCCTACACACAATGGACCATCAGCAGCAGCCACTGCACAGAACGGCTCTATGATCAGTGTGGTTTCCATCCCACTTTGTTGGTGCTGCTGGGGTGAGAGGGGGGGGGGGAGCGGGCGGGGGAGGGGGGGGGACAGCAAGGGGCATGCAGCAGCACAGGACTGCACAAAAACATTACTTCCAACTCAACTTCTCCACACATGGAGAAACAGTGTTCACCTGACAGCAGTCAGATGAAGCTGCAGCAGCAGATGGCCCATACTGGGCTTGAACCAGTGACCCCTGCGTTATTAGCACAGTGCTCTAACCAACTGAGCTAATGGGCCTGACAGCAGCAGTACAGCAGCAGCACTGCCGGCTGCGGTGGATGCTGGCAGGGCAGCAGAGCAGGCACTTAGCCTCCTGCATAAGCTCGAATCCATCCCTGACCGCCCGGAGCTGGTGCTGGAGCTGGAGGAAGGCTTGGCAGCATCAACAGCAGCAGTGTGGAGCAGCAGTGCACAGTTGCAGTGGTTCGGCCAGTGCGGGCGTCTGTGCCACGTGCTGGTTTCTTGTTCCCACGCTCGTGTTTTGAACTTTTCTGTTCCCCCAGCAGCAACACCGGGAGCAGGTGCCTTGCTTGCCATGGTTGTTCGCTTGTTGGGACAGCGTGTCACTGCATGCTTGGTTGCTCAGCAGGCCCCATGTGCTTCAATGGCCGCGCATTCAGACGCTTTATGCCTTGTACATGCTTGCATGTTGCCTAACCTTGTGTGTTGCAGGTGGTTCGCTGCTCTTGCGAAGGAGGTGGCGCCTTAAGTTGCATTGGAGGGACATGGTTTGGGTCCCTGAGCTTACATGGTGTGGCTGGGTCTTTCGGGGATCTCAATGTAACGAACAATGAGTGAGAGAGCGCCCTACCAGCTTGGGTTGGGTCAGCTAGTCATGCTTGCATTGCCATGTCAGCTCTTTCACTGCCTGCTTGTCTGCGTCAGCATGTGCATGTGCGTTCTTGGCCGCGCATCCGTTCGCTGTATGCCTTGTGCGTGTTTCATGCTAACACGCTTGTGTGCCACAGGTGGTTGGGCTGTCTTGAGTAGGATTGGTGGCGCCTTGAGTTACAAGGGCGGGACATGGATTGGGTCCCGGGGCTTGCATCGGGTTGGCTGGGTCCTTGAGGCCTCTTTGTAACGAACACTGACTGACTGACTGACTGACCCCCTGACCGAAACATGTACAAGGCATAGAGCGTCTGAATGCGCGGCCATTGAAGCACACGGGGCCTGCTGAGCAACCAAGCGTGTCACTGCATGCTTGGTTGCTCAGCAAGCCCCGTGTGCTGCAATGGCCGCGCATTAAGACGCTCTATGCCTTGTACATGTTTGCATGTTGTCTAACCTTGTGTGTTGCAGGTGGTTCCGAACCAGGCAGGCTGCTCTTGTGAAGGAGGTGGCGCCTTAAGTTGCATTGAAGGGACATGGTTTGGGTCCCTGAGCTTACATGGTGTGGGCTGGGTCTTTCGGTGATCTCAATGTAACGAACAATGAGTGAGTGAGTGAGCCGACGACCACAGACTGACTGACCCCCAGTGACTGACTGACCGCCGCTTGTGTGCCACAGGGGCTGGGCTGTCTTTACTAGATTTTGGTGGCGCACTTGAGTTACAAGAGCGGGGCATGGTTTAGAAACATCCTTTCGTTTCCCACATCCTGCCCTAGTTGCAGCGTAGCTGCTTACAGACACCCCCCCCTTCCCTCGAGACTCACCTCTGCCTTTTCGTCTGGCTCCAGGTCATATGTGCCGGCCCCCTCATGGTGGCCGTCAGCGTCCATGTCCAGGTGGGAAGGGCAGTCGTGGAACAACTCCATGCGCTGCAGGGAGGGCAACGCTCGCAGTATAGTGAAGTCCTGCAGGCATAAAAAATGTGTGCACAGAGGGGGGGGTGTATGTGTGTGTAAGGGGGGGGGGGGTACAAGGCCTGCAGGGCAGACAGTCCTGCAGGAACCCTCAGCACAGGCACAATGGGCACAGGCATGACAGTGCAAAGGGCTGCTGAAGGCCTGTGTTGCATCCACCAGCCCCTTCCTGCATTACTCACACATCCAGCCCGCCCTTACCCCCCCCCCCCGCCCTCCACCACTGCCCCCCCCCCCCAGCTGCCCCCCCCCCCCCCCCCCCTCCCCACGAAACCCCCTTTACACCCCCCCCCACACACACACACGATCCCCACCTGTGCCTCCACTTTGCTGAGTCGTCCATACAGCACACACTTCACCAGGCTGTGGAGCCCACTGAGTGCCGTGAGGCCCCCTGGGGGCAGATCAATATAGGCCAGGTCCAGGGAGGTCAGCTGGGTGAGGGGCCTGAGGGGGCAAGGGGGGGGGGGGTAACAACGGCAAACATGGTGTGCGTGGATGTGTTGTTGAGACATGGTTTGAACCCGCAGATTATGAGGGGTCAAAGAAGGCATGCATGATGACGTGTTAGGGTAGGGCGGGGGGCAAGCAGGCAGGCCAGGCTGTGGAGCCCACTGAGTGCCGTAAGGCCACCCGATGGCAAGTCAATATACGCAAGGTCCAGGGAGGTTAGCTGGGTCAGGGGCCTGAGGGACGAAGGGAAGGGGGGGGGGGGGGGCAAACAACATGAACGCGGTGTGTGTGGTGGACTATGTTGCACCAAAGGTCCAGGGAGGTCAGCTGGGTCAAGGGCCTGAGGCGTGTGTTGGAGGGGGGGGGGGGCAAACATGGTATGGGTGGGTGTGTTGAACTATAAACCAACCCATACTTCGGGAAAGCCTAAGCAGTCGCACAAAGTGGTGTTTTGGGGTGGGTTGGGGCGGGGGGGGGGGGGGGGGGGGGTCACCAGGCAAGAGGGACAGCACGTGGGGGGTTACGCGAAACACAGAAGGTGCACGGACGCAACCCAAGACAAGCTTACCAGTAGGAAGAACCTGTGCCAGGGGGGGGGGGCATGTGCAATAGGGCGGCCAGTGAGCTATATGCATGCATGTTGATTGCAGGGTACCACGGCAGCTCACCTGACCATTGGTAGTAGGGCATCGGAAAAGAGGTAACCTGCACAGCAGAGACACAAAACCTGTCAACCATTGCCATTTGACACTGTACACCTAGGGACAAACGTTTGTGCTCAATGTGACTGACACAATGGCACTCACAAGCTAGAAGATCAGCTTTGTCATCAGTACCCACCACCACACAGCTGAAGAGGTGCACTACCAGAGCAGTTGCATGACAGGCTCTGCCAATCACTGCAACCATCACTGCATGCAAGTGCAACCCTGGGGGTGACCCCCTCAAAAAGTGCCTGAAATTGCAAGGTGATTTCGACCCCCACACCCTTCTGTCCAGGCTGCAGCCACAGGAATGGATGCTGCAGATAGCCCCACCAGCTGCATGTATGCCTCACCCCCAGCCCATCCCCCTGCCCCCCAAAGCCATGTGCAGCTTCAGCACAGAGAAGCCAACCTGGCAGCCAGCACCCCTGAAAACAAGTGGCAATTTCACCTCTGGAACACACACACAACAGGCCACAGGCTGGTGGAAGCTGAGCAGGCACCCCAAGGCTCCCACCACCCCATCAATAAGGAAGGTGTAGGCAGAGGAGCTAGGAGCTAGGAGCTAGGAGCTAGGTGCTTGGTGCTGGTGCGGCGTAAGGCTAAGGCTAAGGCTAAGGCTAGGCGCGCGCGTGGCATCAACCGGGTGGGGGAGGGTAGTCTCGATCGCCGGCTGCACGCACCACAAAACACCGCGCTGACCACCTTGGCCAACGCGCAGCAGTAGTGCAAAGGGAAAGCTAAGAAACGTTCAAATACCAAACATCACGGAAACTGCTGCTGTCTTGGGGTGACAGGGAATTTGTGTCAGTCAGTTGCAACGTAGTTGCTTGAGAACCCGTGTAACACCTTCATTCATTCATTCATTGTGTCAGTCAGCAGGCAGGTGCTGGTGTGCAGCAGCAGTGGCAGCAGAACACAGGCAAGGGCCGTGCAGTGGCCTTGGGCCTGGTTGTAGGGGGCAGTGTTGCTGGCCTGTGAACGGTGCAGGTGTTTGGGCGCGCTGACTTGGGGCAGCCCGGTATACAAAAGGTGTCGCTCTGACACCCCGGGCACCTGTCTTGGGAGAGTGTATCGCAGCACAGCTGGAGCCTTTCTTCCACATTGTGTTCGAAGTGGTCGCCCCGGGGGCATGGGGGTGTGTGTTCGGCTTGGTACTGGTGGAAGCCCTCTTGTCTGTGTGGCTGGCTTTGTGGGGTTGAAGCCTTGCATGTGGTCCCCTCCTTTCAGACAGTCTCCTCTGCAGACATCTATGGTGGCGGGTTTCTCTCCTTTCCGTGCTGTCTGTTCCCGTCCTTGTAGGTCCTGCAAAGGACTTTGTTCCCTTCCGCTGGGTGTCGTTGCAGCGTAGCTGCGTGTGTCGCCCTGTAACCCCCTCTTCTTCTTGTGTCGGTCGTAAAAACTTTTGTCCCTAAGTGTATTCCTGATACTAGTCAGGATCATGGCGGCAGTCAGCATATGCCAACACAGAAACTACGTGACAAGTTCAGCAGGCGTGCCGTAAAAGAAGCAACTGTTCCACTGCCCTCCTCCCCCCACCCTGCAACCCTCCTTGCATTTTGCCCACTTTGGCATTTTGCTGCCCCCCCTCCCCTTCCGCTGCTTTCCTCCCTCCCTCCCTGTGACACCCCCTCCCCCGGCACTAACACTTCCCCATCCAAACCCCACCCCTTCCTGCAGCCCCCCGCCCCCCCTCCCGCGCTCCGCTGCCAACCTCTTCTCCCACAAAAAAACCGCAGCTGCAGCTGCCTCAGGCAGGTGACCCCCCCCCCCCTACGAGCAGCTTCCCACACACACACACACACACCCCACCCACGCACCCCATCTTCCTGCATCCCCCCCCCCCCCAACTGCGCTGCTGAAGTTTCCCCCCGCAAACGAATCTGAGCTGCAGCTGCCTCAGGGGGAGCACCCCCCCCCCCCCCCCTGCCCAGCTCTCCCCCCTCCCCACCCCACCCTGTCCTGCACCCCCCCCCCCCACCCCACACCCCACCCCACCCCCCGCCCGCCGCCCGCCCGCTGCGCTGCTGACCCCCCCCCCCCCCCCCGCTACACAGTCCTCCCACCCCAACACGTCCTGCATCTCCTCCCCCCACATCCCCGGGGCACCTGCACCCCGCTCCTCTGCTCACCTCTCACCCCGCAAGTCAACATCAGCTGCAGCTGCCTCAGGCGGGTGCCCCCCCCCCCTTCCCTCGCTTATTCCCCCCTCCCCCCTCTCGCACCCCCCCCCCCCCCAAAACCCACCCCACCCACACACCCTCCTGCATACACCCCCCCTACCCCCCCTCTGCTCACCCCTCTCCCCACAAATGAACCGCAGCTGCAGCTGGCTCAGGTGGGTCCCCACCCCACCCCACCCCACGCACACACAACACACAACACAACAAACCCACCCCCACCCCCACCCAATTCTGGATTACCCCCCCCCCCTCCTCCGCTCACCTCTTTCCCCACAAATGAACCGCAGCTGCAGCTGCTTCAGTCCAGTGAGCACACTGACGCTCCCCAATGTGCGCATCAGATTGGCCTGCCAAATACTGTTACCCTGGCCATAGCCAGGACGGTGGCCTGCAGGACAGGGGAAGACAGGACAGCCAGTGCAGTTGCTAAGTAAGTGCGGCCCCTTGACTGCATTGCAGGGCACAGGCAAGCAGGACATTCAATCGGTCTCCATATTCTCTTGGCCTACATACGCAATACACCCGCACATATAACTGCTGCTGTTTGCAGAGCCCGCTTGTCCAGGCCAAGCCCCTGCACCAAACCACCATCACCTCTAGCCTTACTGTCGCTGGAATGTTACGTCCCTTACCTATGGACTGCAGCCCACACTCAGCTGCTGTAAATGGTCAGTCTGCTGCTGTGTGCCAGGCTACTGCTAGGCAGGCCGATTGTTGACGTAGTGTGTAATCCATCAGACCCCCCCCCCCCTTACCCAGCACACACACTACGGGTCGACCTTCAGACTGCAGCCGCACATCCGACTGCTGTATGTTTGTGAGCCTTCTGATGCCACCCAATACATCCCCCAACTACTTATTGTATCACCGGCCACAATGCCTGTTGCGTACCTACAGACTGCAGCCGCACATTCAGCTGCTGAAAATTGGTCAGCCTGCTGATGTGTGCCAGGCCACTGCTAGGCAGGCTGCAGCTGGCTGCATCATCCAGCACCAGGGAGGTCAGCCGGGAACATCCAGCGATGAAGCTCAACTGAGCGCCCAGGGCACGAGCCTGTGAGCGAGCCGAGGGGGGGGGGACAAAGGGAAGTGTGTTTGTGTGTGTGTGGGGGGGGGGGGCAAACGGCGGCAGCGGCTGTGGGCTGAATCATCCAGCACCAGGGAGGTCAAGCGGGAACATCCAGCGATGATGCCCAGCTGAGCACCTAGGGCACGCGCCGGGGGTGGGGGGGGGGGGGGCAACAACGGCGGCAGCGGGAGGGGACGGCCAAGGGAAACTGTGTGCGCGTGTGTGGGTGTGAGGGGTGGGGGGGGGGGGGGCAGGGGAACAAACGGCGGCAGCAGCAGTGACGGCAGCTGCAGCTGGCTGCATCAGCCAGCACCAGGGAGGTCAGCCGGGAGCATCCAGCGATGAAGCCCAGCTGAGCACCTAGGGCACGAGCCTGTGGGCGGGCGGGGGCAAAGGGAAGTGTGTGTGTGTGGGGGGGGGGGGGGGCAACAAACGGTGGCAGAAGCAGTGACGGCAGCTGCTGTGGGCTGCATCATCCAGCACCAGGGAGGTCAGCCGGGAACATCCAGCGATGAAGCCCAACTGAGCACCTAGGGCACGAGCCTGTGGGCGGGCGGGGGCAAAGGGAAGTGTGTGTGTGTGGGGGGGGGGGGGGGCAACAAACGGTGGCAGAAGCAGTGACGGCAGCTGCTGTGGGCTGCATCATCCAGCACCAGGGAGGTCAGCCGGGAACATCCAGCGATGAAGCCCAACTGAGCACCTAGGGCACGAGCCGGTGGGCGGGTGGGGGCCCGGGGGGGGGGGGGGGGAGGGAAAGTGTGCCGCGCGTGGGTGGGTGTGGGTGTGGGTGTGGGTGTAAGAGGGGGGGGGGGGGGAGGACAAGGGGAAGTGTGCGCGCGTGTGTGAGTGTGGGTGTGAGGGGGGGGTGCAGGGCAACACACAGCAGCCGCAGCGGACGGCAGCGACTGTGACTTGAAGGCATGCCGAGCAAACGAAAGGTGCCGGATGCATATGCAGCAGCAGTAATAGTCGTGCGAAATGGCGACTCTGCATGCGCATGCACCTGTTCTATCACAGAACAAACACATGCTGATGCAGAGTCGTCATTCTGCAAGACTATGTAGGCTGCATACATGCACATGGCTTACAGCAAGCTTGCTTACAGAGTAAAAACAATATCTACAATGCCTCTAGGATGCTTCTGGATGTGTTAGGGGAGGGGGGGGTGCCCCTGCTTCCTTGACACCTAGCGCTGGCTTCAGGCTACTGGCTGTGCATCATCCTGCCACTGCCAGCGATACACTGAAAAACGTGCCAGTAACGTTACTTCTGCAGGTGGATTCAAACTTCTGCAGGTTAGGCCAGGTCTAGATCAACCAATGCAAACCAACACGCTATCACTGCCCGCCGCATACCTGTATGATGGTGTTGCACAGCAGCGTGAGCTTGCTGAGGTTGGGCATGCGGTTGGATAGGTGTGCAATGGCATTGCTTGGAAGCTGCGCCTCATCCTGCTGCTGCTGCAGGGCCTCATCATGCCGTTGCTGCGCGGCACCTGGCTGCTGCTGCTGTTGTTTCTGTGGCTTGTTGCTACTTGCGACATGCGCTGTGGGTGATGGACCGGAGCTGGCTGCCTGCAGCCCCTGGGAATGCAGCTGCTGCCACTGAAGCTGCTGCTGTGCTGCTGCAAGCTGTGCTGCTGTCAGATGCAGGTGAGTGACCTGACAGCACGAACGCAGCAGAGTAGCAGGCGGAGGGGGGTGGCACCACAGGGCGTGCTGTGCTCAGTCTTTCCGGTGCAACCTTAATGCACCACTGCTGGCAAGGTGCTGAATACGCCATAGGATTTTTGAATCATATACAAACACTTGCGCATGGCAGACCATGGTCATGAACAGTCAAGTGACAGGGTCAAGTCGGCACTGCTGTGGTGATGGCGCAATTCTCATGATAGGGTGCTGCCAGGCACTGTCAACTGGATAACCAAGCATGGACCTATCTTTGAACCTGCGCTCGTACCGTCTCTGCAACCAGCCCGCGATACTTTTGTGCCACCAAGGCGAGGCTCCCCAAATCATCAGCTGATGTGATCAACAGGTGCCCATTCACCTCAAACCAGAGCGCGAGCAGATCCCCGGTGGAAACATCTATATCTACATTTTGCAACCGTCTGGATGGTCTGAGGCTCATTGCAACTGGACGGAGATGTGATGCTGGATCAACTCTGGAACAACGACGGGAGTGTCTCACAAGCAAGCCGGCATGAGGGCGACTGCTCAATAATTTATGGTTCAGTCTCACTGTATACTTTGCTCAAAGGCAATGCTTTGTGTGTCGAGGAGCAGGTTTTGCTGGACCAACTTGATTTGACTTTGAACAGCCACAGCGCAGCAGCTGGGCAGTTAGTAACTCACTTACGACCAGCCTGAGACCATGTCAGATCTGCAGATTATCCAGACCCAAACGGAACCAAGCACCACACACGCTCAAACCTCCAGGCAGCTGCACCCAACACATGTGATGCCGACTGTGTGCTGCAGTGCAGCAAACTAACCAGCAAGCCTGCTGACTACTGGTTTGCGGCTGAAACATGCGCGATCAGATACGCAGCAGAGGGGCTAAAAGCAGCGAGAACACATGTTTGTGACCCACGTGCTGCTGCTGCAGCTGCCGCATCACCTGATGCGTCCGGCACTCCATCTGGCCGCTGCTGAAGCAGGAATAAGGAATGGCTGGCCACTGCGCCACCAACACAAGGCTGCTGAGCGCAGTCGCCAGGAAAACACCACAAAAAACAGAACAAACACAAAACAAACACAAGGCTTGCCATCCTGCCGACCTGCTGAACCCCTGCTCAAACATAGTGCACAAGGAATGATGAAATACAGCGCGACACCCTGCAGACATCTCCTGCTGTTAAGCTGAAGTTGCCCTTTCAGCCCAGCCTGTTCAGATGCCTGCTGTCACTGCTGCTGCTTGGTTTTCCAGGGCTGCAAGGGAGTTGTACAGCAGCTGGGCCTGCTTGGGAGGCTTCACACGGCCCTGCGGCGCGACACACACAGCACCTCAACATCAGCGCGCAACCTGATTGAACTGCGCCCTTTGCATGTGACACACATCCAGCCGCCGCGGCTGCTGAGCAATTCAATCCTGCACATGGTGCCTCTGGAAAGAGGAAGTCTGCCTGCTTAGTGATCAAGACACGCCTGGTACGTTCATGAGCCCAGAAGCCTTGAGCCAGCAGGATAAGGCTTGCACCTGGCACCACCACTGCTTGCTGGCACTGCGCGCACCTGCAGGACGTCTGTTGGCGTGGTGCCCTCCCCATACGCTGCCTCCATGTCATCCACATCTGGCTCCACACTTGTGCCCTTGAGCGACACATCCACGATGTAGCCCCTGCACAGCGCACAGCACAGCACAGCACAGCACATGGCAGTGATGAATGTGCGTCTGCTGTAACATCAACCAGCTGCTGCTGCTGCTTCGTTGCGCTGGGCGGTGCAGCAGGCGTGTCTGATTTGCTGTACAGCAGGCCCAGACTGCTGCTGGCCCTCGCCCTGATCGCGCCTTCAATCCCCACGACGCACTTGCTGCCAATGCGTACTCTTCTGACGAGGTCTCTACTGGTATGGTTGCCAGCGATTGGCTTTTCCTAGGGTACCTCAGCCTCCTGTGACATCCCTCAAAAACATTCACTCACTTGCTGACGGTGAAGACCTTGTTGGCTGCATCTGCGTCCTTCTTGAGTGCTGTGTGGTCCATGGTCTTGTTCTCATTCAGCTTCTTGCCAACACCCAGGGACAGGTCCAGCCCAATCTTCATGTTGCGCTTCTCCTGCAGGACACAAGGCAAGACAGCAGGCAGGGCAGGGGCACATTTGTTGTTGGTGCAGGTGCGGCTGTGACCACTGCAACATGCAGTTACCTCCTTGACAGCTGTTTGACTTCTTCTGCAGGACAACACGGCAGGGCAGCAGGCGCAAACCACAGCGTCATCAGCACATCTGCAGTTGTCAAGTGTGACGTGATATCTGCCTTCATGACGGTTCTGGACCTTTTTCTGCAGAACAGCAGCACTGTCGTACTTGGCAGGGTTGCAGGAGAACGCATGAGACGGTCCATGCCTCCTCCTGCAACTCTACCAAGTACGACAGTGCTGCTGTTATGCAGGAGAAGCTATGCCTTGTCAAAGCTTGTTCGCAGCAGCACACAGCATGCGCCAGACATGCATGCAGAGCACAGCATGGCAGCATGGACACTTTGTAGTGCTTTGCACAAGCAACTTTCACAATCTGCCGTGCTTGACCTTTGACACACAAGTACTGCTGTGCTGGCAGCTCACACCACTGCAGAGGGTGCGCTGGATAGGCTCGCCATTTCCTGATTGTCAACTGCATCAGTCACCTCAGACCCTCACTACGACACCGACGACCCCGCTGCTACTTACGGCAAGGGCTGCCACTGTTGTGTGCTGCCTGATGCTGCTGCAACAGCTGCTGCGGATGCTCAGCAGGAAGCATGGTGCACCCTGCACGGCCCTGCCAGGCCCTACAAGAAGTCTCAGTACGTCATTCACACTGCAGTTGTGCAGAACTGTGGCTTACGTTGAGGAAGGTCTCCACCTCCTCGTCACTGGTCATGAGCAGGAGTGTGTGTTGCTCGCTGTAGCCCATGACTGCGCCCATGCTGAAGCCATCCACCTTGATAGGCAGGGGAGCTGACCTGCAACAGCAGGAGCAGGTTGCTGCTGACCAGGCTGAACGAAAGCACTGCATGCGTTGGCATGTGCCCCAACACGCATCAGGAAGGCTCCTGAGGCTGTTGAGTGTTGTTATGCAAGGGGATGCATGATGGCAGTTAGAACATAACGCTGGTGCGTGCTCTGCTGCTGTGGAGGCATCTTAGGACGTCAGAGCCAGATGCTTGGTGTGCTGTTCCACTGCAAGGAACAAGGGCTGCCAACAAGTGCCTTACCATCCGCACTGTGTCCCAGGCTGCCGTGTTACCACCAGTCCGTAGCCCTGGGTGACTGATATGCCAAAGCCAATCTGCAGCAGCACATCCGCTGGTCAGCACAACTGCGTCAGAGTGCTGTTGACAGCTGCTGGGGTGCCAGAGGGGTCTGACCTTATCTGTCCGCATTAGTATCAAGCCCTTGGCATTTGTGAGCAGCTCTGGTGTGATCTTGTTCTTGAGAGACAGAGCCTTGAGGGTCTCACAGCCATCTATGATGGACACCACCAGGGGGTTGCGCTTGAGGGACAGTCCTCCGCTCTGCAGCTCTGACTCGTCCTTCCCCGACTCTAGGCTCGTAAACATGCCTGCTGTGCTGCGAAACTGGAGTTGAGACAGTGAGTTCGAACTTTGGACTTGATTGGGCTTTCCTTGGTTGCACAAACTGTTCCAAGCGTCACGATCCTGTTTATATATGTTGAGAAAGCTTCCAAACTACTACCGTACGCTTCAGGTCCAGCCAACACCTGCCAAACAGGCACACTTCAAATCTCACACTCTTGACTGCAACCAGAACTGAACTGCCGGCTACTACGCGCCAAAACACATCTATCTCGACCCTGGAAGGCACTTGTGGCGGACACGGTGCAGCTCCTCAGCCTGCAGGCATAGGGCAGGGTAGATGGGACAAGCAGGGCAGGGCAGGGGGGACTCAAGGTGGGTCAGGGGCAGACCATCCATGAGGCTGCTATGACTCAAGAAAACAATCATTTCTGCCAGGGCACAACACATACAACCCTTTCAGACCAGACTCTTTTTGCAAGCTGCCGCCCTGAAATCAGTCACCTCAGTCACTGGTCACTGGCCATGTCGCAACCCACCTGCCAGTTGAAGCGTGACGTCAGCTCGTCCAGCTCCTCCTGCAGGTGTGCACAGCTGCCTGTAGAGGAGTTGCCTGCACACATAGAAAGGCAAGGAAAGAATGAGCCCCAAGCAGGCTGTGCTTCCCCAAGCTCGCCACAACCCCCCCACACACACATGCCACCAACACACCCCTTTTTGGTGCTGAGCGCCTGACTCCAGTGGAAGCAGCTGCCTGCAGATGATCATCAGGAGCAGAAGAGGTGCCCCGCAATTGAATAGCGAGCACGCAGCAGACAAAGTGTGCCACAAACAGAACCCCACCATCAGAACAGGAGCCTGTGACACAGCAGCAACCGCCTGGCTTGCTGGATGCACTGTGCAAAGCACATCCACACTCCACCTGCTCACCCTCATACAAGACTTCTCCAGCTGGGAGAAGTGTTTTGTGAGGGGTTCAGGTGGGGTATGGGTGAGCATCGCACAGTGCATCCAGTCAGCCAAGCAGCTCATTCTTGGTGACGCTCGCCAGGCATAGCACTATCATTCAAGAGCTGAAGCTCCTAGAGCAGCAATTGCCTGGCTTGCTGAATGCACCGTGCAAAGCACACCCACACCCCACCCTGCTCACCCTCAAACACCCCCCCCCCAGCTCAGAGAAGGATTCTTTGAGGGGGTTCAAGTCGGGTGTGATCAAGCATCACACAGTGCAGTCAGTCAGCTAAGCAGCTCTTGCACAATGACATCGCCAGCCAGAACACGGCTCTACAGGGCTGGAGAATTGGAAGGGACACCCTACTTGCGGTGTGCCCAGCACTCTCATATACTCCCATATACTAAACGGTAACATTGTGGCCTGTCAAAGAGGGTGGCAGCACACGTGAGATCTATTGCACATGTAGGCCCATGTGCAGTACAGGCATCAAGCTGGCCCATCGGCTTGTCACAACAGCCCCTTACCAGCTACATTGCTCTTCACCGCCCCTAGCAGCAGCTGCTGCTGGCTGGCTGAGTACCAGTAAGTAGCTTGGATGTGCACACGCTGCAGGAACAATGCAGCAGCAGCAGCAGCAACGGAAGCAGTACATGCATATCAAATGAGACAGCGCACAGCCAAGATGTCCCTCTGCAGAAAAGAATATTACAGCAGACCAGGCTCACACACTGGGCAAGAGCACGTCATGTCACTACAACAGCATGGCACCAATCAGGCATCAGCAAAAATGCAGGCCAGTAAAAGAGCACGCAAGAGGTTCACTCTTTGACAGCGTGTGCCACCCGTTTCGTGGCAGGTGCCAAATAACGCTGTAGCTGCAGCCTATCTCACCTCCTTGGGCATGACAAATATTCCTTCCTTCCTTGTCTCCAGTGACTCCAGCTTGTGCAGCACATCCATGCCCGACGTCACCTTCCTGCAGCAGCAGTTGGTGCAGTTGGTGCAGTACGATGTAGAATCAACAGCAGAGAGTAGCATCAAGTCACACAGCATTTCACAGGGCATGTGGCCCAGCCTTGCAACACACGCACCTGCTGTCCCTAGTTCCTAGCCCCCTGCCAGTTCTCCTCCACCCAGGACCCCCCCCCCACGCCCCAAAAACACACGGTGCTTCTACAAATTAAGTTCACAGCAGGATGCAAACTAGCCCCAGCATGCATGTCACACACGTATCTCTCCTCTCCTACTACACCTCACATGCCTCACCCGAAGATGGTGTACTGCATGTCCAGGTGTGGTGCTGGCGCCAGCAGGAAGGAGAAGGAGGAGGTGCCTGAGTTGGGGTCATCATAGCGACCCATGGACAGGACACCTACGGGGAGGGCAGGACAGGGGCGACAGGAGGGGAGATGCATTTTGCGTCAGCAATCAGGCTTGCCACACAGCTACTGCACCCGAGTGCGCACCCCTGCACGTGCAGATAGCACCATGCAGATATACAGGTGTATGGGTCGCTGCTGATGAGGTAATCTGCAACTGCTCCTGCCCACCGCTTGCCCACGCACTTGCACACTGGCAGAATCTTGAGGGTGTAGATGTAGCGGTGCCCATGTCCAAGGGCCCCCCAAATCCCACACAGCACACTATCCACCCAACAATCTATCCAATGTCTGTGCTATGCTGCCGGATGCTCACTCCACCAACACGCCCCCCCCCCCTCCCCCCTGGTTCCCGCTCCCAGTCCAGCCCCTCACCTTCAGTGTGTTTGACATCCTTCCTGACCTCCAGTGGGACCTTCCTGCCTGCCTCTGCCTGCTGCACTGCATTCAGCTTCACCTGACGCCCACCAATAACGTCAGCCACCTGAGCCACAAAACCCTTGTCCACCCTGCAGGACAAGCACAGGGGGGGGGGGTGAAGATGCTTGTGGAGGGGGCGGGGGCGGGGGCGGGGGCGGGGGCGGGAGGGGGGGGGGGCATCCTGCTGCTGGCATGTTGGGTAGGACCTCTGACGGCAAGTGAGGGAAAGGGGGGTCCCCCTACTAGCGGAGCATTGCGCAAGTTTATGACAGCGCTGACATGCTGACAATGCACTAGTTGAAAGCCTATCCAGCCAGCAGCCTGGATTGGGGCGGCCCCAGCACACCTACCCACCCACCCACTGTGGTGTGATATACGACGTGGCCAGATCACACCTACACACCATGTGAAGCCCTCCCCTGCCTGCTGCTTGTGTCAAGTGCATGTGGGCTACCCGTATGCCAATGCTGTGCCCAGTGAATGTCACATCACCATGAAAGTGACTAACTGACCAGCTCATCCACAGCCACAGTGCCAGATGCCCACCTGAAGATGTGGTTGCCTGTGTAAGCCCCAAGCGTCACCAGCTTAAATATGTGCTGTGCTGTGATGGGCGCCACCTGCAGCAACGCAAGCGCACCTGATTTGTAGGGCATGACACTCCCTCATTCGTCTAACATGACACAGGGGTCATGCCCAGGGGTACCCTTCGAGTATGTTGGGACAAACTAGGGGGGGGGGGGGTCTCGGTGCAGCTACTAACAAAATGCAACAGCGCTGGTCCATCTCAACCATTCATGATGTTTCTAGCAGATGGCTGCTGCTGGACGCTGCCTGGCACTACGTGCCGTGCCATGTACTTTGAGTTGCCCACAGTCAATCCATGCATGCCAAGTACACCTTGTCTCGCCCACCGTGCCACAGCTCACCACACGCCCGCCTCACATACCCGTGCCCCCCCCCCCCCCCCCCAGGTGGCACTCACATGTGGCAGGAAGGCAAACTCGATGTCACCCCACTGCGTCTGAAACACCACCCTCTCGTCACTGAGACTGGCGTCTGTGGTTGTGACTGCTGCTGCATCTGCAGCTGCTGCTGTGTACTGCTGCACGCCCAGGAGCAGCAGCAACTGCAGGGCTGACATAACCGCCAACCGCATCGTATGCTGCTGCTGCTTGGCTCAGGACTAGCACCTGTTGGGACAGCAGATGGACGTATCACGATACTGCACGTCACTATGTGCACTATCTGCTGTCAACTTGTCGTATGTCTTAGCTCCTCTTGACCTACGACCCGAGCTCTGCAGTTTTGCAAGCCACTGGTACCGTAAACTAGTAACCACCCCCCACAGAACCTGTTGCCTGGCAGTTGAGGAGCAGCTGCTGATCTCAAGAGGAACCGCCAACGAGGATTTTATCGTATGATGAAGGTAAGAACACGAATGGTGCCCTGCCCCAACCAACCTGGCAAAGTGGTTGTTGGTACCTGCTGAAGCGGTTGTTTACAGATATCGCACTGCAGAACCCAGGACGCAGCCAAACGTGTCTAGCGTGTTGCAAATCAATGCTGTGCTGGTGGCTTGAGAACGGTGATGAACGTCCCGGAGTTTGTTCTTTCAAATGCCGACAGTTGTGTGGAACAGCAACAGCAAAAAACGCGATCTTCAGGTGAAATGCACAATTTTAGTGTCATGAAGCACATTCAACTGCAAATACTGTGCTGCCTCAAGGCCACACACGGGACACGGAGCCCTTGCCCCCCCCCCCCTTCGCGGGGGTCCTCACAGCACAGCACCACTCAGACCTCTAGTGTATGAACTTTGCAAAGAAATGACTGTGCTGCACCATCATTCAGTTGCCTGAACATTCTGCCTGCAGCAGAAGACGATGCTGCATTTGCTTGCTGCCCCCGCAGCACATGCTGTGCAGTAGCAACAGGGGCAAGCGCTGTCAACGCCTGATACACAGTGATCAGCCAGGGGCCTGCTTTACTAAACGACAAGCTGTGTACAACCCCACACCCCCCATGCCCGCTCTCCCATTGATAGGTTATCCCCCCCCCTCTCACACAGGCAGTACACAAAGAGGCCAGGAGTCCTGGCCTGCCCCAAATGTGGGTATGCATGAAGATGCTGCAAGCCCAACAGCTGCACGACCCCTGCGAAACTGCACACGATGCCAACGGTCTGAGCAAAACACTTACTAGCCATGATCTGGCTGTGTACTACTCTGCTCAATCCTCACCATGCAAAATACACAGGCATACCTCCTGCAAACCCCTCTGCCAAATAGCCAGGCAAAAACACACACTCACACAGTGCCTCCAAACACCTGTGTATGTACAAGCAGCACAAACTTGCCAAGTAGCCACTGCGGTTGGGTTCACCACAGGAGGTCTAACAAGCACAACAGCAGCCGTGCCACCACAATCATTATCTGCTGCAGCCTGGCACACATCCCTACACTGCTGCCGGCAGCTGTGTCAGCGTGGCAGTACAGTACTGCTCTGGTGTGCAATGCAGAAAAGCCAGCCGACCAGCACATGCCGTCAATGCTGCTGAGGATATTCAACATGTGCCCAGCCAAAAAAGCAGCCACTGCTGCTGCTGCTGCAGGCAGCGGCGGGCTGCTGCTGCTGATGGCTGTCGCTTCCAGCTGCTGCCCCTGCGTCTGCTGATGCTTGGTTACCAAGCACGGTCGGTGCAGGTACCGTCACGGCACTGCTGTCCCAGCAGTACTCCAGCTGTTTGTACATGCTGCACTGCATTGCGGCTATGCTGCGCAGCTGTGTTTGGCAGCCAGACTGACTGACACACCAAAATTACACTGTAGGACACTGTAGGAGTGTGATACCCCCCCACCCCACCCCACCCCACGCTGCAGCTGCTGCTGCCTGGACACCCACTGCCTCCTGCTGCTGCTGCGTCTGCTGCGTCTGCTGCTGCCTGATGTCTAACGAACCAGCTGTGCTGCTGTTGCCCCAGCCTCATCCTCGTGACTTGAGTGTGCTGGCCAGCCAGTCGAGTCCCTCGTACAGGCCCTCGCCCCTGATCGCTATCGCACTCTGCACATGCCACTTCCGGTTGCGCAGCTCTGGCAAGCCCAGCCCCTCACACACCTCAGCAGGAGTGAGGCAGCCCTTCATGTCCTGCGGCAGGGTGGGTGTGTGTGTGGGGGGGGGGGCGGCATGAGGAATGAGTGAGCTAGCCATCTAGGGCAGGGCACAGGGGAGAGGGAAGGAGGGAGAGTGCTCAGGGGGCAGCTGTTGCAGACAGTTGATGTTGCCTGTGACTGGCCCACGCTCACGAGGAGTGCGTTATGTGCCTTGAACAAAAAACGACAAACAGGCATCTACCCATACTGCGCAAGTTCTTGATTGTCACTGATCGGCACTGGTCTCACCCAGTTTCGCAGCGTGCACAGACAAATACATGCACATGCGCACGCACACAGACGTGCACGCACACACGCAGACATGCGCGTACAACCACCATGCAGGAGTGTTCGACAGACAATAGCATCATGAAACCCCTCTTGACAGACACACATGTGCTGTCTGCATGCTGCGCGTTGCCAGACCAGTATGCCCCCTTGATCAAACCCAATGGCCCAACTCCCTTCCCCTGTCCCCCTCCTGCGCCCCTACAAACACCCACCTGCCCCCCCCCCCCCGCCCCTCCTTCCAATCATGCAGCTGCCCAACTGCTTGTTGGCGAACATCATTATGACGCTGCTGCTCATGTACATGCGCACGCACACAGATGCGCGCGCACAGCACGCACGCAGACATGCGCGTACGTGCACCCACCACAATGCATAACTGTTCAGCTGGAGATCTACATGTAACATTTGTCATATAGACGCACATGCTCTGTCTGCATCTTGTGGTTTGTGTTGTTGCCAGGCACCAGCATGCCCCCTTGATCAGCCCCCACAGCCTGATCTCCTCCCCCTGTCCCCTCCAATTACACACCTGCCCCCCCCCCCCCTGCCCCCAGCGCTCCTCCTGCAGATCATGCAGCCTCCCACCTGCTTGTTGGCAAACACCAGTATGACGCTGCTGCTCATGAGTGGGTCGCTGATAATACTGCGGAACTCCTGACCCGCGCGCGCCAGCCGATCCCTGTCCATGCTGTCAACAACAAAGATGAGACCATCAGTGTTGTTGAAGTAGTGCCGCCTGCAAGGAAAGGGAGAATGGTAGGGGGTGGTGTGGAAACATAGTTGTGCAGTGAGTGGGAAGTAGGGAGGACGGTGAGCGCAGATCGACAGAGTGCAGGTAGACGCATAGAGAGGACAGTCAGTGGGACCGCGCCATGGTGTCCGGCACATTGGGTGGGATGAAGCATGCTGAGGACACTGGACCAGCACCTGACAATGCGCGCAGCAAACACAATCATACTATGACCAGGAGCGCCAACCCACAACAAGTCGCAGTCATGAGGCCACCCTTCTATTTCCACCCTGGCCTGTCATCCATGACACAGCTGTACCCCCCCCCCCCACCCTCCCTGTTCACAGTGCTGTGCATCACACACTCTCCAAAATACCCTACCCCAAACTCAAGCAGCACAGCAGGGGGTGATAATGGAATGTGTGTTTGAACCCTCGGTCTCACCATAGTGGCCGCAGCTTCTCCTGGCCTCCCACATCCCACACAGTGAACATCACATTCTTGTACTGGACCTGAGGGGGACAGCAAACACAGCGCCACCAACACCATATCAGCAGCAGCAATGCGCAGACACATGCAGTAAGTGCAGGAATAGTGAGATCGCTGCTGCTGCTGCTGCTGGTGCTGCGGCGTTTTCAAATGGTGGTTGCTGTAGTGAGTCAATCTGCTGCATGCAACACTGCCCAGTGCTTTGACTCCTAAACAATTAGCCCATTTCAATGAATGACAAAGCTGCAAACCTGGCTGGCGCATGGCCTTGCAGTTCTTGTATGCACGGGCGTTGGCACAGCAGCAGTCTGCTGGACTGGAGCAGTCCAGTAGACTGGAGCAGTCCAGCAGACTGCTGCTATGCCAACGCCCGTGCATACAAGAAGTGCAGGGCATGTGCCAGCCAGGTTTGCAGCTTTGCATACAAGAACTGCCCTATTGCTGCTGCCACGGGTCCTGCCACGACCGCCGCAGGCTTCGCACTTGCTGCTGCTGGCGCTGCAGAGCGCGCCATCCGCCATGGCCTGCTGTTGCTGCTGCGGTCGCTGCTGCTGTAACTGGCTGTGCCTGGTAGCCCCGTCACACCAACCCTACCTTCTCAACGTTGAAGCCTATCGTAGGCACCGTGGTCAGCACCTGCAGATGGAGAGAACGTGGGATTTCAAAGTGCACAGCACAGCACAGCACGGCACAGCATGGCACAACCCACCAGTCAAGCAGGGGCACACTGCCACGGGCCACCTGCAGTATGACTCAGGCCAGCATTGCTCAAAGTACATCAGGATGAGATGGCATTGCTGGCAATCGTCTCAAACAAACACATACGGTACCAGCAGTGTGTTTACGCATGTACATGCATGAGCTGGCAGCTGCTCTTGTTGTGTCTGCCTCCTGCAGCATCTGCTGACCTCCTGCGGACAATAAATGCAGGATAGGCAGTGCAACCCCAAGCTTGGGTGCACATCACAGTGCACAGAAGGACCCAACACATGTTTCCTGCTGCTACCTACCTCGCCTATGTGCAGCTTGTACAGAATGGTTGTCTTTCCAGCTGCATCCAGCCCAACCTGCAGCCAGCACAGGCAAACAAAAATGGCTGGGTTATACTTGATGCAAGCCCTGACCTCATATCTTGGGTGCATCTCATAACCTGATCGGCGCAACAAGCTCCCCCACCCTGCCAAAAAAAGCATCAAGCAGCATGAGCGGCCACTGCCTCCACTGCCGCCACTCCTCCTGCCCTGCCGTATTGGCAACTTATTGGATACACCTGCTGCTACAGCCGCTGCTGGTACTGCCACCGCAGTGTGACAATGACAAAGCGCACAGGAGACGGTGCAAACTTCCTGCGCTGATCTTGTGGCGCATTTTGAACTTAATGGCACAGCTTCTGCTGCCCTCCAGCAGTAGCCAAAACAAGTGGCAAAACAAAGCGCACATGCTGCAGCGCTGCCAGCACCACAGCACACTCACCATCAGGACGCGCATCTCCTGCTTGCCCCATAGCGAGTCCAGCAGCCTGCTGATAGTGCCACCCATGGTGGCGTGCTGCTGCTACCGCCTGCTGTTGCTGCTGCCTCCCTTCTGCTGCTGCTACCGCCTGCTGTTGCTGCTGCCTCCTGAAGCAGCTACTGCTACTGCGCACCCTGCCTTCGCCTGCTGTTGCAGCTGGGCCGCTGCTGCCAGCACGGCTGTGGCTCCCCTAGCGCCTGGCTGTGCTGAGCTTTGAGGGGCTGTTTGCTGCTGTTGCTGTTGCTGTTGCTGCACTGGTGCTGCTGTAGGATTTGAGGGCAGCCTGGGTGCTGACAGCTGCTGATAGCTATAGCTGCTCTGTGCTGACTCCCACCTGCTGCTGGATGCCCCTTGGCTTTACGTGGGTGCTGCTGCAGCACAGCACTGTGGTTTGCTTCTATAACAGGTGCAGATTCGTCGACACAACCTGCCTGGCGCTACTGGCTGAGGCTCGCCCTGCTGGAGTCCTTGCTGTTGCTGGCTGGGTGATGCTGGCAGCTGAATATGTATGTCCTGCACACAATTACGGATGTGATCATGCTCAACAGCACCTCTGCAGCATTCATGCTGTGTCAGCCTGCCCCCAGGCAATGCGGTTATGTCGCACTTGGTGCATGGGCCTATGCATGGACACTCCTTGGACTGTCTGCATGCATTGCTGTCCTGGTGGGTGATGCAACACCATTTGCAGATAAGGAAGGGATCATCCTTGTTCACACACGTGATCAAGATATAAAGGCATGCCAATCACCTGCTTCCTCCAGTTCTGCCTGCAGTAGATCCACACTGATGATGATGTATGACTGATGCAGGCTGTAGACACACAACGCCTTGCACGCAACCAGTATCCTTACTTAGAGATGGACACGATTGCGGGTTGCTTTGCCTGACGAGGTTGCATCCGTCTGAATCGGTTGAATATTTGACCTTGCACATGCTGGGGACGAAGGCTGCATGTGCAGTTGCCTGAAAGTCTTCAATCTCTCTAGTAGTATTCTGGTAGATGCCTGGTGACAATTCTAGTGGGGTTTCCAAGGTTTGTGTTCAGAGGGATGGAGCTGATGCTGAGCATTGCTTGTTGCACACAATACTTCCTTGGTAGCTGAAAAACACCTCAGCCTTCAGGCAACCACCCCTTGCCTCAGCTAGGAAGGCCACACTGAGACATATATATATATATATATATATATATATATATATATATATATATATATATATATATATATATATGTCAGCTGGACAGACCACCGGCTAGCGCATCATCACAATGCCCTGAAACTGCAACACACCACGCACAACATCAGCAGCTGTGGAATAAGCAGCCAGCAGCAGCAGCAGCACCAACAGCAGCATCAGCACAGGGTTGTGCGGCACTGCACCAGCAAGTAGGCATCTGCTGCGCCACCCCATGCACTGGGGGACCCCTTTGACCAGTACCACCCATATGGCTGATGCATCAACGCATTCAACATCTGCCCAGCAACTGCTGGTGCTGCAACCTACTGTTTGCCTCTGGACACCACGACTGACCAGCAGTTGCTGTGGCGAACAATACCCATGCCCAATGCCACCACAGCTAACCCAGCAGCAGCAGCAGCAGCACAGCAGCACAAAACAACGTTCTTGGTCAACCTTGAAAACATTTACAGTAGCGGTGAGGTCCATTGCGGACATGGTGGTGGCTCTTTTCAAGTTGCTTGCGCTACACCCCAGCAGGACACTTGCATAGCTTTGATTAGCGCTGCAGGAAGCTGCCACACCAGATTCGAACTCTCTGCTATGACTGACACAGAGTGAGTGGTGGCTAGACAATACCTGCACGTTTGCTCATGAGACGAGGCACTGGAAGCATGTGTCTGAAGTATCTTCCACACACTTTCTTCAGGACGCTCAGCAAGCCAAGCAGTGCAGCACACACTGACACTGACTGCAACGTTGCTAACAAATGAGCGCCAGCACCAGCACCACTGGTGGGGTGCGGCACCCCACACCAGGTCAAGCTGCTGGACGGGTCCAACCGCCAACTTGGTTTGGTTTGGTGAAGGGCCCCTTCAGTGAACTTCTTCGACCAGCCTGGTTGGCTGCCACAGCTGTGATATTGTACAACATTGGCGCTATGACGACTAGGCGTTGACTCACAACACCATCATCCTATAATGCAGTACATGTTGCAAGTTGCTGTGCATGCAAGCTGCCGTCGGTGCTGGATGTAAAGCCGGCTGCTGTTGATGCTGGATCCCTGCAGGAACGTCTTATCACCTGGATCGTGAGCTTCTGCTGTCTGCTGCTATTATGGATATATCTCTTCAAGAGAAGCCGCTTCTATTGCACTAGGATCTCAACATGTTACACTCTGAGGGGAATTCTGCCCCCTAGGGATTCCTGCCCCACCTGAGCTGCTTCAATCTGACAGCAGATACTCACTCCACAAGAAGGCGAATCTAGGTGTGCCTTGCCAGGCACGCATCCCGGCACATGACCCTCGCACGGTCAGAAACTCAACAGGGACATAGCACAACTGCCATGCTCACTTGACCACTTGACTGCTGGCCCAAATGGCATTCTCATGTGGCACACTCACCCACTGCTACTCAAGCTACTCTCAGCACTGACGAACAACTCCAAGAGCCAATCGGGCAGCAGCCGGAATCGCTCCTGACAGTGAACAAGCCCCTGGGTATCATACAGTGACTTCCATGATGAAAGTCCAATATTTACTTGGAAAGGATTTGGACTTCCATGATGGAAGTCCAATATTCAATATTGGAAAGTTTCCATGGTCCCAACATGCAAACCATTGGGGACTCTGACCTTGGAAGTTATTCATACGCAATGTGTTGCACAAGCGCACTTCCCACAAGAACCCGACACAAGACCCACAACCGCCCTGCCAGCTATACACACAACGTATGTCCTTGCTCCTTTCACATGGATTCACTGCCGTGACCTCTCACTTTTTGTGCACAAACAACAACACGTACAGATGGCCCCCTCTGTCTGACTACTAGTCATGTGCATGCATGCACAGTGAAAACACTGTTTCGGCATGCTACAAGGCTGCATGTCTGCTTCCGGGCGTCACGCAAGTACATCTGCATGGCCATGTGTGACTCTGTGCAACTCAACATGCCACCTTGCATGTGTTCAACTAGGTTGGTGTGCCACGCAAGTTGCGGCACGGCATAGCACAGCATTGCATGCTGCACGCTACCGCTAGCCATACCTTACACACGCTGCACGAACACTGGCACTGCCATGGGCTCACGCTGCACGAACACTGGCACTGCCATGAGCTCAGCATCCAGTGGCACTGGAATTGGAGCCATTGTCGCAATTCCTACGGTAGGAGACACTCACTCCCCTTTGATGCAAGAGTATTGACACCAGAGGGCATAAACAACGTTTTGCAAGCCATACACCAGAGATGGTGCTCCTTGCACCACTTTCCCTAAAGACAGGAAACTGCACACAAGGCTGCATGCCAATGAGAAAGCAGGAGAGCTCTAAAACAGTACAGGCAGCCTCTCTCTAAGCAGGCCAAATTTCAGGCCTCGATCGATGCTGTCTGGTACTGCCAGCCTGGCACACTTGAAATGGGCCACCAGCTGGCAGGCAAACTCTCCATATTGCGTTGCAGCGTTTCACCACCATGTCACAACGGGTTCGATCAATCCCTTCATCCCATCTTCAATGGCCTGACTCCCTGGCAGGCTGATGCATTGATTGCGCTGGCCAGCCAGTCCAGCCCTTCATGCAGGCCCTCACCCCTCATTCCTACTGTACCCTGCACATGCCACTTGTGGTTGCGGAGCTCAGGGAGGCTCAGCTCATCACCCACTTTAGCTGGGCTCAGGGCTGTGCTTAGGTCCTGTGTGTCAATACAGAGAGAGCATACAAAGTTGCACTCAGTTGGTGGCCCGGCCTTAGGCTAACACGCACACAAGATTCCGCACTACGAAAGCAATATACAATTAGACTTATGCCTAGTGTTACCAGAAGGGGGGCAGTGTGTGTGTGTGTCGACAGAGAGGCTGCATGCGTGCACATGCATGCTGGCTAGCAATCATCCGACAAGGATAGTGTGTGTGTGTGTGGGGGGGGGGGGGCTGCAGTACGTACAACTGTGATGGTGTCACCGTGAAGTTCCACATGCACCTCTGAGAGGTGGGTACAGTGTACTACTCTAGTAGACCACCCAAGTAGTTGATAGCCCAAACAAGCTGAGTTTGAACCTCTGTATCACACTGTGACTGTGACGCAGCTGCATAATGCCTGCTTCCCCCTGTCCCCCCGAGATCGATGATAATGCTTGGAGTGTGTGTCAGGAGGGGTAGACCCCGCCGTCCTAACAGGGCATGAAGCCAATGGGAGGCGTTACTGGGTTTGGAGGGGGCCCTGAAGCATCATCATCATGATGATTATCAAATAATGATTTTATAGAACAGCATTTGCCCATGTCATCACCTCGTATGATGATGATATTGACACCCAGCGGGTTGTTTGCATGCCACTATGGCATGCGAGGCTTGCATCACGTAGTTCACTACCTGTCAACACACAGCCTGCAACCCCAAACCCTCAACTCTGGCCCAGGTATGGCATACTATGCAGGTGGCACCTTCACCTGGCAGGCAGTGCCTACCTGCTTGTTGGCAAACACCAGGATGGGGATGCCAGGCCGGGTATTGCTGGCCGCAGGGTTGCCGATGTAGCTCATGATGTTTCGGAACTCTCCTGCAGCCATATCCAGCGTGGCCCTGTCTCGGCAAATGCTGTCGACGACAAATATCAGCCCGTCCGCGTTGCTCAAGTAGTGTTGCCTGCGCATGTGGTTGTGGCAGAGTTGACAGAAAGGATGCATCGCATGCATGCGGGCGGTGATGTTGTTCTGAATGACCGTCATTCACTGGCTGAGCCAGTAAGGACAGGCAACCTGCCGTGCATTGTGCTGGGCGGTGCTGGTGGCAAAAGGAGGGGTCCGCTATATAGCATATATGCTGCCAGAATTGCAGGGAGGCCCTGAGTCCCTGGCAGGGAGGCTCTCAGTGCAAGATATCAGTGCAGATGGAAGGGTTGACAGGTGCCAGCCTGACAGGCTTGAGGGGAGGGGCGACCAACTACCAGCGACACCAGGGAAGGAAGCAAGTACCCAAGCTAGCAGTCACTGCGTAAAGTTTACGTGCAAGTGCACACATGCACATTCAACCACTGACATGAAACCAATAGTCCAGCCCACCCTGTGTGTCAGTGGAACGAACTATGTTTTAGGGCTTGATAAGGTGCCTGTCTCAGTGACACTGTGGTCATCAGCTATGAAAACAGCACTGCTGCAACTTCAAGTTCAAGATAGGCGGCCTATCGAGTTGACAACCATTGGTTGGAACACTGTGTTGTCTGTGCCGCAGTCTGTGGCCCACGTAAGCTTGAAGCTTACCAGACGGGATGCGATGTGTATCCCATGTCAACATCCCAAGAAGACAACGACCAAATGCTGCTCTGCACCTGATAGGCACACAGCAATCACACACAGAACACGACGTGTACAGGTGAGCACTGATAATGGCAGCCAGCCACTTTGACAGCAGCAGCAAGCCAAGCATGCACAGATAAGCACACTAAGGCAATGCTCTTCCGCCTCCTGCTGCTGCCTCAGCAGTGCTGCTGGTGGTGCTGCTGCTGTTGCTCAGCAAAGCTGCTTCAAAGCAGTGCTTGAGAAGGAGTGACACCAAGGTATATTCTGCAGTGCCGTTGCACCCGCCACACCACCTGCTCTAGCGCGAAGAATATCACAGGTGATGTTGTCTTCACCTGTAAAGCAGCGCGGGGAGGGTGGGGTGCAATACAAAAAAAGTCGTTACTTAGGCTTGCGTTATTTATTTTCCCAGGCAGTTTCCAAAAGACGCCGCACGCAAAGGCCACGCCTACCTCGCCCATGCCCAGCTTGTGCAGGATGGTCGTCTTGCCAGACATAGACAGCCCAACCTGCAGCCAACACACACATTAGTCAATGTTTGAGCAGTTGTTTGTACATGCCATGTGCATGTTGCCTGAATTGCTTCAGCTGCTGCATCATGTAGACTCGGCAACAGCCTCTTGTAAGGCAGCCTTACAACACCACAAGCAAGGGCGCATGGGGCTGTGGCGCATGGGGCTGGGGTGCATGGGGCTGAAGAAAGGGCACGTACGCTATGATGGTGTCTGTGGCAACAGTAACATCCGGCTACCAGCGCCTCCCTCTGTGACAGAGGCCCTCTGGCAGCGCCTGAGGCTCAGCACCCAACAATGCCGCTTGCCACTTCATCCTGCTGCAACATGCAGCTGCCAGTGAAACATACTGCCGCATGTGTTCATCGCACAGGCGGCACACCCCTTACTGGTCGTCCAAACCAGTTCATGCACCCACACTCTGTGTGTACGCTCACCATCACGACATGAACCTGATTATCAGCACCTGGCAGGGCCTTCGTGCTGCACACCGAATCAGACAGCCCAGCCAGCCTGGTGACGATGCCACCCATGATGTGTGCCAGTGTTGCCAGTAGTGGGTGCCAACTTGGCAGGGAAGCTGCCTGCAGCTACTGCGCGCCCTTTGGTCTCCTTGCTGCAGGTGGGGCCTGCTGCCAGCACGGTCACTTGTGACGATACCCTCCTTGATGCGTGAATCGTCAAACCGGTTCAAAAGCTTACTGAACCTATTCGCGACAGTTCGCGCCAGGTCGTACGTTCATGCGGGCAGCTCCTGAGTACGCCTGCGTGCACCTTGCCTTTAGATGGGCGACTTTGGTACCTTGCCTTTGGGTGGGCGACATACATGTTTTGCGTTACCGCAAGACAGTGTTTCGGTTGGCGTTCATGTTACGACCCTCCACCTACTTTCATGCGCACATCCAAGGTTGACTCGACAGACTTGCGTCGACGCGACCCAAAGGATAGGGACAGTTGTACGAACACTCCGATGTCAACTGTGTCAATGTCTTCTTCATCGAGTTTGCACTAGCTGCCTGGCTACTGCCACGGTTGGCTGTCTGCCTGCCACGCACCCACTGGCGGCACCGTGCCAGGGTTGGCAACTCTGCCAACTTTGACTGTATGCTGAGTTGCGTAGCCGTCCACATCACATGCAGGGTATGTTGCCGGCGATTGTTGCTTGTACCCGATGGTGAACCTCAGGTTTATAAGTTAATATAGAACAGTACCAGCCTTGGATGATTATGTGGGTTTCAGAATGGAGACATCATGCTCCACTGCAGCTGCAGCTGTGCTGGCACCGGGACTGCAGCCACCCCCTATCTGGTATGCATATGCTGCCGCACCGCACCCATCTCAAACTGTGAAATGCAGCGACGGAAAAGGCACCTTCATCTTGAAAGACCCGGCTGCCTGCCTGAGGCAACAACAATACACCATGGTGTCGCCACAACAGCCACATTTAACATCGCAAGTGGCGTCACCCTGTGCCAGTATCGACATACTATGTCACCATGTACCGCCTCAAGCACGATCATGTCCTTTGGCAGGAGTTCCAGTCTGAGCCAGGCCCTCAGACTAGCACACCCAACCAAAACTCCGAGTTTGGCATGGTGTGTGAAGGCGATTCAAACTTACAGTACCCCAATGGCATGACATCATAGTGGGTGTGCGTGTGTGTGCCACACGGCCGGGCAGCAGTGCCTACACTACAGCACTGCAAACTACTACAACAAACGGTATGCCACAACGACTGCAACACAGTCACAACCAAAGTATCCTCGATGCAACACATCTAGCAGTAGTGCTGCTAAACAAGATGTCAACTCAAGCTAGTGGCTTGGCGGCATGTCAACAGTGCACAGTACCGATCACTACTACCCGTCACGGCGCTGGCGGTGTCGTGCTGTATCTGCTCATACCTGTCAGGGGCACGCACACACGCATGCCATGTAGTACACGCACCATGTTGGACTGGGTTCACAACCGCAGGGCACAGAGCCCGTCAACTATTCCAAGGTCACGAAAGCAGCCAATGGTACTGGGTGGCACGATTACCCACTGAAGGTATCCTGCAGCAGGATCCGCTTGCCAAGCTGTGCCAGGCATAAACTCGACTTTATTCCTGGCTGATAACAGTTTGAATGGCCTCTGCTTGTTCAGCAGCCCTCCCAGCGGCAGCAGCTCGGCATTCCTGTCACTGCCGCAGTGGTGACAAGCCTGGCCGGCACTTGCCATCAGGTTAATGCGGCGCACATGAGCACCGCTGCCTGGATTGCTCCAGGCTGCATCTCAGCCCCCCGCACCCATGCATCCCACTGTAAATGCATAGCTCCTCAGAACCTAAGGGCGCATGCCATTGCCACACCATGCCAGTGGTTTCTGAAACTGAGCCATGTACTGCTGCACTATGGTGTAGGCCTTGCGGCTGACCCACTGTCACTCTGTCACACTGTCACCCCCAGTAGAGCCCGTGCACCGCCAATGACAAGCCAACAAGAGGTGACTGCAGGGTAGCTTGCCACCTGGCTTGCTTATGGCAGCCTACTCAAAGCAAAGTGACAATAGGCCTTCCTTTCCAAACCAAAGTCCCGATCCAAGGGCCAACCACCAGCTGACAGTTGCAGACTGGACCACAAACCCCAATTGGACCTGCGGCCCATGAGGCCATGTGTGACAGAAGAAGAAGGACAACAACATACTGGCTGGCACTGGCCCAGAAGTTGCTGCAGGCTGCCACATGCAGCTTAACATTATGCAGCGCGGCACATATTCCAGCCGGCTTATGCCAACAGAGGCAACAAGAGACTTGAGGTGTTCTGCACGGCAGCCGTTCAGGTCACTCACAACCAACTAACACTGAGTGACCGTTTGTATCAACACCCCCCATGGTTGAATGTTCAACAGCCCACATAAGATAACAAGTTCAGCCTCCAACAAGCCTACTGCAACCCTGACAGCCAACTCTCCAAAAGGCCAAGGCGGCGTCCGGGAACAACCAAATCAACTGCAATCCTACTGCAACTGCAACACTCAACGATGCTACGCGACACAAAAATGCTGGTCAAAGTGCAACAACCTAGTCAAAAGTTGAGCCGAGAAGATGAAAATGCGGTGCGATGCGATACATACTGGAGATGCCTGAATGGAGGTTTTAGTGCTGGCGTCAGCCCACAGGCTATACTGCCGAACACCCTGAACCCCACATAAGATGGTGATACAAATTGCCGCCACAGTCCCTTGGCAACGACATGTGTGAGCAATTGCTGCTCACAGTGGCAGTGACTGATGGTGGCTGTCCCCCCCCCCCCACACACACACACAACTACATAGTTGAGCCAAACAGAGCGTACTCAGACACACACAAACAACATGTGACAAGGAGGTCTTGTCACATACATGTCTGCCATCAACCCAAAGTATCAACAAAACAAACCTGTACCAACACACACAGCACAACCTCAAGTTCTCCACAGCCAGCATCTTGCTGGCTACCTACACAACTGCCCTCCCAAGTAGTGTCAACCAACCATCAGGCACCAGCTTGCAACAGCTGGAAGCGGCCAGCTGCTTTGGTAAGGCAGTGCACGGAGCGGCAACCTCAACACTGCAGCCCCATGAGCCATGCTGTGTACGCAAACTTTGAACGTGCCTACTAGCAACGCCTGCGACAGTCGTCAAGCCAGCAGTGATGTCATAGCTCGCCCCCCGGTTCATAGCCAGCAGTGCTTCTGCAATCTTTGCTGCCATGACCCATTGACGCAGCTGCTTGTACAGACCGCAAGTAACACCAAAAGGTGTCTTCTTTGGTGTGACCCCAGCATGCATCCCCATCTTTAACCTTCTGAACCCATTGGCCCCTGACGGCAGCTCTGGTCAGATCCCATGCCCTGAAAGCATTCCACCACAACAAAGCTCTGAGCCTGTGCTACATGGCATGAACTTGCACAGCAGCACATCCACCACATGTAGTCTTCCTGACGCCCGCCCCAGTCAATCTCACACAGCCGAGCTGCAGGGAGGCATGCTGTGCTTAGCGTGCATCAACAACACACCAGCAGCACCAACAGCACCAACAGTGGTGAATGACTTGCCGCGTATCCTCAGGCCTTCAATGCGTCAACAGCAAGGCACGGCCGGCCCCTGCACGAGTGGTAGGACAGCCCCTTGTTGCAACAGGATGGTGGCAAGGTCCCAACAGTACAACCAGATCACCGCCGGCCTGTTGACCATACTACCATGGCAGTAAGTCTGGGCTGCTTGGTAGGACTGATCTGATGGGTAAGCATCAAAATTGCACCATGGGGGGCGCACAATGCAACACCGCATATGCAGTTATGACAACCACTACCCGCACAACCCTCAGGCTCGCGCGCCCTGAGGGGAGGGTGGTTATGCCCTCCCCCCCACTTCAATCCCTCAATGAATATGCCCTCACCTACGCAACGGTGACTGTACAGGCAACATGGCGCCACACCAATTCCCCTCAACAAAGGGTTATCCCAAGCAATGCTGCAATTGACTTCAAAGTGCCAAGGGAGACACACCCCTGGTCGCACAGCACACTTCAGTAACAGGCCAGTGCTTAGCATCACGTATCACTCATGAGCAGGGTTCGTGAGCCCCCCTCTATGCACATACCACACGGCAGGCTGCTGCTGCTAGGTAGGGCCCTCAGCACACCCTCAGCAGCAGCAGCAGCAGCAGTAGCAGGCCGGGCAGCAGCAGCAGCATCACCTCCTGCACCCCCAGATGCTGTCCTCGCCACTGCCCCTGTAGAAGACCGGGGGCGCTTAGGCGGAGGCGGCATCAGCAGCCGCTGCAGCAGCTTGTGACAGTCGCTGCTGATGAACCCTGCTGTCACTTCTGGTCCAACCTGGCCCCCAGCTGTAACCTGGCCCAACTCACTGCTGCTGCTGCTGCTGCTGCTGCTGCAAGCAAACCTGTCTCCACTGTGGACAGTCCAGCCAGAGGGCAGCTGAAGAATGCGAGGCGCTTGCCGGGAAGCGAACAGGGGACCTTGTGCTGCTGCTGCTGCTGCTGCTGCTGCTGCTGCTGCTGCTGCTATCAGGCCTGGTGACGGCATAGCAAGTGGCGCAAGGTTTGCATAAACATCGTTGCTGCCATTGCTGCTGCTGATGTCCAAGTGACTGCGCTTGTGGGTAGATCCAGCAACTCCTGCTGCTGCTGCTGCTGCTGCTGCTGCTGGGTCCTGTCCTGCAGGTGCAGGTGCCATTGTCATGTCACCAGGATCTTCAAATGCCTCAAGCAGACCCCCCACTGGTGTCCCTGCCCCCTGCTCCAAACGCTGGAGCACAAATGGCAGGGAAGCAGGGGCAATGTCGGCTGCCACAGCTGCTGCTGCTACTGCAGCCACTGCAGAGGGTGCCAGATCCACCCCTGCTGGTGATGCTGCTGTTGGTGGTGGCGGCTGCTCTGTGGTGGTGTCAATGCTGCCCCTGAGCGCTCTGCTAAGGGACTGCAGCAGCTGAGTTGGCACAGCTGCCGACCCACCTTCCTGCCCCTGTCCCAAACCCAGGGGCCTCACAGTGTCGCCAAAGCTGCTGCTGCTGCTGCCGTCAGCATTGACCGATACTTGAGGGCCCTGTCTGACGCTTGCGCCAGCCTTGCCAGCAGCAGCAGCAGCAGCAGTTGCTGCTCGAGCCGCTGCTGCCACTGCAGCTGAGGCATGCTCATCAAGGGAGCTAGACACGGCAGCAGTCTGCATCTCATGCAGACGCTGCTGCAGCAGCAGGTTGCGCTGCTGCTGTTGCTGCTGCCGGAGAGCCAGCCTGGCCTTGAGAGCTGCTGCCATGCTGCAGCTGCTGCTGCCGTCACAGCTGGTGGGTTGCTGTCCGTAGCCCAGGGCATGTCCCGATGATACTACAGCTCCGTCAACCACAGCAGCAGGGCTGCCTGCGTGTGCTGGCCCTATGAGTACTGCACCTGCAGGAAGCTCTACAAATGCCCTGCGAGTGAGGCGCAAGGCACGCAGGGGCGCAGCCAAAGACTGACCCTGCTGTTGCTGCTGGGGGATGGCAGTGGCTGTGCCGCTGCTGGCATTGCTGTCAATGCTTGCAGCAACTGCTGCCGCCGCTGCTGCTGCTGCTGCTGCTGCTGCTGCTGCACTTGCTTCAACTGACATGCTGCCAGAGGCAGTAGCGTGCATCTCTGTGGTTGTGTCAGTGTCTGTCATGCTGCCGCCGCCATCCGCTGCTGCTGCAAGGGCACCCTTGGCTGCTTTCTTGCTGTCTCCTGCGCTGTACAGATCCTCAGCACCGCCGGTTGACAGTGATCCCCTGCTGAAGACACCTGGCAGCACTGCAACAAAGCTCCCTTCTGACCCAGAAGACTGCTGCTGCTGCTGCTGCTGCTGCTGCTGCTGCTGCTGCTGCTGCTGCTGCTGCTGCTGCTGCTGCTGCTGCAAGCATACTACTCCCTGTGAGTAAGAGGACAGCGCAGGAGCAGCAGCGACACCAGCTGCTGCTGCTACTGCTGCCAGCTGCCGGCGCTGTTTGACCAGACGCTCCACCACAGTAGCCAGCAGGGGGCTGGCGGCCAGCTCTGCTGACAGCTGCTTTTGGAGGGAAGCTTTGTGCGCCAGCCTGGCACTCATCTCCGCTGCTGCTGCTGCTGCTGCTGCTGAAGTGCCAGGGACGTCTGGTGCTGTGATGGTTGGCGTACCACCAGAAGCTGCAGGGATGCAAAAGCTGAACTCTCCTGAACCGCTGCTGGCCAAATCCTGCTGCTGCTGCTGCTGCTGCTTGTCTGTGGGTATGCTTGCAGCGGCTGCACCTACTGAGCCGCTGTTATCTGATGCAGCTGTGACTCCGTCTGATCGTGCATAGATGTCATTGGCACACTGCTCGACAATGAGCCGCTGCCTGGCAGCAGCAGATAGAGGGACTGCTGCTGCTGCTGCTGCTGCTGCTGCTGCTGCTGCTGCTGCTGTCTGTTGGCTGTCGGCATCACGGCCAGGTGACTTGAGGGCCGCTGCTGCGTCAGCTAGCGCAAGCAAACTGTTGCAGGCAGCTGCCTTGTCACCGTTGTCAGCATCCACCTGCAGCACAGTGAGCAGAAATACAGACGACAAGTTAGTCACACACCAAGACCAATTGGCCCTGCAGCTGCTACGACCGGCTCAGTCACTTATCAGGTCAGATGACAGTTGTGCGTAGAGGCTGAAGTACTGAGGGAGTGCTACATAACCCATGCATGAGCATGCATTCAAGCTACTCCCCCACTTGGGTAATGCAGGGCTGCACAGGTACACACTGCTGCCATGCTGCATTGACCTGGCTTGCCTTGACAGATTCACCCAGTCAGTGGCTAAGGTGGCAAGTAGTGATATGGTTGCTGGTGCTGGATGGCATAGTCCTGCTATAAATATACCCTAACACCTTGGCTTTTTGAACAGAATGCGGCCAGGGTTCTGGCTGGCCCATATGAGTCATTTTTTTGGCAGACTCAGCAAGAAAGTTGCACTGTTCAAACTGCATGGGGTGTGCGCCGCTGGCTGTGTCAACCCTCATGTGAGAAGGTTCAATCGAGCCAGCACTGTGCGATACAGCTGGTCGCGCCCAATCACATTGAGGCATTTCACAGCAGCAGCTAGACTCACCTCAGAGGCTGGCGGGGTGTTGCGCTCGGTGCTGCTGCTGTTCCGCCTTGCTGCTGGGCCCATCTGCTCTTCACCTGCTGCTGCATCTGCTGCTGGTGGCTCAGCTGACAGGCGGCAGGGTGACAGGGGGCTGCCGAGGCCGTCCTGTTCTGCTGCTGCTGCTGCCGCTGCTGTTGCTGCTGCGGGCCCTGCCCTGCCACCTGCTGGCGCGCCACCAGACTGTGGGCTGCTGCTGCCTACTCCATCCAACCTCTGCTTGTTCTGCTGCTGCTGCTGCAGAGGTATTCCTCTGCTCACCCCGTTCTGCCCTGCTGCTGCTGCTGCCGCCGCTGCTGCTGCTGCTGGAGAGTTAGCCGCATTGCCAGCCGTGGTCTGGCTTTCTGGGGTGGTGGGTGTGGTGGGTGTGTGGCTGCAGCCAGGGTCGTCACTGCAGCTGGGCCCTGAGCTGTAACCGCTGCGGCCCTGTTGCTGCTGTGACCTGCTGCTAAACAAGGCATGTTGGATGCCGTCCTCTGAGGACTGCTCTGTGTTGTCATCCTCACTGCGACCCTGCTGGGCCTGTTGGTCTTCGTCATCGGACTGCTTGGTGCCATGGACTTCAGGCTCCTGCTGCTGCTGCTGCTGCTTGCATGGCTGCTGCAGACCTGGGGCTGCTTGCGTCTGCTGTTGCTGGTGTTGGTGTTGGTGGTCTGCTGTGCCCTGTTGGATGTGGAGCTGCTGCCCAGTCCAGCACGCTGTGGCAGACACAGAGCTGCTGCTGTGTCGCAGGAGACGCTGCTGCGGGGCTTCCATGTGTTTGTCTTTGTCACATCTAACTCCAACAACAGCCTGCTGCCCATCCCATGCGATGTCGCTGCTTGCTGCATGTGCTCCTGCTGCTGCTGCTGAGGCCCCGCTAGCACATGCCGTGTCAGAGACGGTTGCGCCTCTATTCGTATGATCCATGTACAAACCTTCTCAACACAGTGCGTGTTTCAGCTGCATGCACACTGGACGAAGCTCTCGGCTATAGCCGAGCCCAAGGCACGCTGCAGTGTGGTACGTCAGAGTCGTCCACACTTATAGTCGCACAAAGGTGTATTATAATACCTACACAAGGCCTGATGACTGCCAGATGCCCCGATCAGATGTCACGAAAGCCAAGTGGGACGTTGGCGCCCTACAAGAAGACAGGACGTAGGTTCTTAAGAATGCAATATTCAAATGGAATGCTGTAAAATATGTGTTTTCAAGGACATAACCAGCTGGATGGTGCCTGCGTAATGCGCTTACGTTTTGGCGCGCCTGTGCAGCTTCCGGCACTGACGGCATTGAGGCATTCACTTTATCAAAAAACATACTGGCCTGTCTTTTGATATGCTGTTTGTCTGGAAGAAGAAATGGGTCGGTCCCCCCACAGTACCGTTACGGCTGACGTGCTGACGTCTACCGTACTGCTTGGTGACTGGTGCTGCCAAGTTGGAATACACATCATGTTTGAGGGAGATCTGAATACCACAAAACTGCACTCGGCCATCGTGCTGGCTGGGTGATTAATGGCTGTTGCAGAGGGTCAGTGCAGGACATCTGCAGCTGCCGACTCACTCCTAGGTGTGATGCTGATGCTGAGAGCATGCTGTTTGTATGCAGTTGCAGCTTGGGGTGTGCCGACTAGCCTGTGCACTTGGATCACAGCAGTTTATATTTTCACACAGCACACAGCTGCAGCATCACAGTACCCCTGGCTGAAAGTAACTGGGAGCCTCTGCCACACACCAAATCTGTCGCCTTGCAGCTTATACACATCCTGATACATGTTCATGCACGGGTTGGATATGGACTGCGCCTTATCCTGCAAAGGTGGGAAAGTTGAGGGATGAGTCAGCCCATGTTTGACCAGATGACTGGATACACAGAGCTTGTGCACGTCCAGTCTCAACACAAGCCAAGCAATACTTCAACCCAACTGCATTGAATATCAGCACCTACTTGACTATCGCGTCCATCAGGTCACCACCCCGACCCCGCGTGTGTCACCACGACATTGCAGGCGCAGTGCCAGCATCGACAGCGGCAGAACTCAGCAAGCGTGTGCAGGAGGTGTTTCCACCGTTAGTTTTCTGATCGTACAGGTGATTGTCGATGTCTATTGCTGCTGCCGGAACCAGTCACTGCTGCTGTCGTGGGACCCCTGGTGCTGGTGCTGTCATGCTGTTCACTGTGACTAGTGGATGTTGCTGTGAGACAGACTCATACTGAGTGATCTCAAGCGCATATATGGGACTTCAAACTGGCACGAATTCACTATTGCTGAGTTTGCAAGGGCTTCACATCACCACTATAGACACCATCACTGCTGCCTGTGTTCCAACATTGCTTGCTGTAAGACCACACCAACCCCTTGCACACACAACCCTGGTGTGTGACAACACGTGTAGGACTCATAGGCTACACTGTTTCTCGCCTTGTTGACCAGGGCCTTTCTCTCCAGCAGCAAGTGTTGGCACAGCAGCAGCACCACCCAGCAGGCAGCATGGCATCCCCTCCTCGCCTCCGTCGCTTCCACACAGCCTATTCAGCCCTGGCAGCCATCGGGCTGCTGCTGCTGGCCCTGTCAGCACTCTCTAGCCACACCAGCGACACAACAGAGGCATCATCTGCCACAGAGCCAGGCTCAGCAGCAGCAGCAGCGGCAGGAGCAGGTCTGGGCTCTCCCCTGCGCCGCCTGCTGCAGTCAGGCAGGCCTGCGGCCAGGCCTGCCACCAGGCCCATGTTTGCACCCAGCTATAGGCCAGTGGCCACGTCATCATACACACGCCCGGCTACTTACAGGTGATTGGGACTGCTGATGGAACTGTGCGGCTGGTTTGGGGGGGGGGGGGAGGGGGGGAAACCTGAGGGAAGATAGAATCAAGGTAGAGCCGAAGGGGGGGGGGTAACCCTTGCCTAACTGCAAGCTTATGGCTGCAGCAACACACAACGGTGAACTGCCGGCAGCATGGTCAGTGCATGATGAATTGTGGGGGCAGGTGGCTTCATCTTGGGGAGATGGGAATATGGGGGCCAGCAGATTGCTCATTATGAATCGACCTTTGCAATATCTAGCAGAGGGCTTGTTGACGTAGGGTGACTATCCTGCTGTAGAATGCAAGGGAGCGAACATGTTGCCAGTTTATTGAATGAACGAGGCTTGAAGGTCGAGCGAGGCGCATTGCACACACCATACAGGTCTGTCTTACCCCCCCCCCCCCCCCCCCCGTTACCGCTCTTCTTTCTGGCCCACCACACACTGCCTGCAATGCAGACCCACAACCTATAGGCCAACTACTTACAGGCCAACTACTTACAGACCAGCAACCTACAGACCTAGGCAAGTGGTCTCTTTGGGGGGGGGGGGTGCGGGGGGGGGGGTGCTGGTTGGGATAAGATTCTGAACCAAGCGGCAAGGCCAGCGCAAAGCACATTGCGGTGAAGAGAGGGGCAGGTGGATCCATGGATGCCAGTCATGGGCCAGCTGGTACTGGGCGCCAATTGACTGGTAACACTGTGCCACAGGTTGTACTGTCCACACAAGCCTTTCAGGCCAGCAACTATCAATCGTTGATGTGTGCCGCACATGTGCTATGCTTGAACATTATTCAAGACCACTGCTTGTGATGCCGTTGCTGCGGGTTGTGTGTCCTGCATACCTCCACAGGCCCAGTCGCCCCATGGGTGCCGGTGCTGCTGCCGGTGCGGGTGGCGCCACTGCTGTGGCTGCAGGTCAGGGCAGAGTGAACGGGAGGGCTGCTGGCAGCACCCCCTGTCAATTTGTGACAATTCGTTGGCTACAACAAGCATTCACGCCTGCTGCTAGGCTACAGTAGCTTCAGCCAACTCTTGCGTGATACATTCATCAGCTCGTAGCTCCCTATCCCTTCTTTAGGTCTCGTGCCAGCTGATTGTATCGCAATGGCTCGCATACTCGCATGCGTGGCCGTCCTGGCCATGTTCGCTCTCAAGGGTCAGTGACTGCTGTCGCCGTGACTCAATTGAAGCTCAATGCTCAATGCGACAAAGACCTGGAAACACGGGTTTGAATGACTCGCGTCTGTCTTGATCTGCTGCTGTGTCCGCAGGTGTTGCTCAGGCACAGCCTGGGGCTGACACTGCCAGGTAGGCCCGTAGTACCGACAAAGCATTTAGCTTGCCTGCGCAGCGATTGGAATCAAATATGCAGTGGACCCGGCATCCGAGTCACCCATCCTCCGGGTGACGACTGGGTGCAGCAGTGATACGCAACACTTGCGCCATGGTTCAACTCTCCAAATGTGCTGACATGTCGATGGCATATTTTCAAAAGCCGCTTGGTTGGCGGGTATGTCCTGCCCAGCAGCAGCCAGCGCGACACTCTGCAGCAGCCAATGGTCTTTGTATCTGTCCGTACCAGCACATATGGACATCTTCGTTGCACTTGACGTCGCTCTGTGTGCTGTGCTGCCTGCTGTCTTCCCCTTCTTCTTGCAGCATCCAAATCCAGTTTGACAACCGTGGCTCCAAGGTTGAGGGCAAGAAGGACGTCCTCATCCAGGCTGTTGCCAAGATGCTCAAGGTCGACCCCAAAAGGTGACCATGAACGTCATTGGCCAAAGCGGTCTGCTGAACCACCAGGTGCGTCCAGTGACCTGAAATGAACAATCTGAACCATAGGTTGACGGCCAGGGATGGAGTGACACCTCTGTCGCAAATAGTCTGTTCGGCACAGGGAAACAGCAGACCAGGCAGCCAAGGTAACTGCAGCACTGTGCCTTGTTGCCCTGCATCATCAGTAGCCTTCTGTGCCCAGGCAACCCAGACAGCACCCCTGAACACAATCTCAAAAGACCTGCGCTGATCGTGGCTGCCTTACACACTTACAATGATGTTGAACACCTGCAGCTTGGCAGCTCTGAGAGCCCATGCCAGCCATGCACGTGTGACTCTCTGGTCTGAGCCACAGTGTTTGTTCTTTCTGGTTTGTCCTGCCATCTCCTTGATATCAGTGAATGGCTGGCATGAGCTCTTGAGCTTCATAGCTACAGGTGTAACTTGATTTGGTTTGAGTTGTCTGTGCTCCCAAGCATCTGACCCCATGTACACCTGCGTGCCCCTTCTGTGCCCGCAGTCTGTTGCCACCTTCTCCGCTGTGGGCCCTCCTTCCAGCGGCAAGTCTGTGTACCAGAACTGTGTTGATGTTGTCAAGAGCGGCTGGTTCACATCCTCCACCGCCAGCAAGGAGCTCAACAGGGCATCAGACAGCTGGGTGCCAGGAGACTGTGAGTGACTGCAGGGTTGCAGATTTTTTCAGGGTTAGGGTTTAGGGTTAGGGTGTAGGGTGTAGGGTTAGGGCCAGTCGAGTGAGTGTGAATGACTATGTGTTCGGTGCCGGTGCTGCTGCTGCTGCTGCTGGTGGTGCTGCTGCTGCTGGTGCTGCTACTGTTGCTACTGTGATTGCCGTGTCTCTGCACTGCACACACTTGCAGTGCTGGCTGGCTCTGTGACCACGCTCGGCTGCTTAAGATGAATTTCTTTGCATTATTTAGCTTGAGAGAACGAGAGGGAGATCGACAGCACTGTGACGCCCAGGGCCTGAAGAATGCACGCACTTGCCTGCTTGCATTACGGCACGAACGAGGCACAGCCGGCAGCAACCTGCAGCCCGGCAGCCAGCACTGACAGCATCACATCATGTTTTGGCCCGTCACTGGCCTCTTCTATCATGCTGTTGTGGTGATAAGGTGTCTCACAACTGCCATGCCTGCCTGTTGTGCTGGTGTGTGTTGTGTCCTGCAGCCGTGAAGGTGGAGAAGGCAACCTGCAGTGCCCCGGGTCAGAAGCAGGTAACCGGCCGCTAGATGCTGTGAATGCTTCAGATGTTGACACACGCACGGACTGTTACCTTTTTGATGTTATGTCAACTTGAAGTTGACGAGTGACAATCCTGTGCAGTGATTTTGCGCCTTGTGTAGTCAGTGCGCGGCATCTCTGCATGCTTATCAGCACCATGCCATGGTATGGTGCGGCATGCAGCTGCGGTCGCTGCACCCCTGCATCCGATGCACCCGGGGGGTGTGGCAGTCACTGCCCGGCTCTCAAACAACGTACGTGGTTGACTCCCACTCACATACAATGCACGCGGTGAAGCCTGCTTGGGTTGCGGAACCAAGCGGCAGGGGTGGGGCACTGCCTATTCATGCAGGGTGTGTGCTGACTGTTGGAGGGACCTGTGACTGTGTTGACAGCAATCAGGTTTTGTGTACACACAAACTTGTTGCGTTGGTGGCTGTCACATGTTTTTGAAATCACCCTTGATATTTATGACGTAGATGCGTCCTGAGAAAGGGGCACTGCCTAGCAATGCATGAGCATGCCACAGGGCCCCTGAGGGGTGTGGTCTGACATGATGCAAGGAATGAGCAGCACTGGTGATCTTTGTTGTGCCACGGCGTTTTTGGTACAAGTGTGGGGCAGGCATATTGAATTGCCCAATGAAAGTCTCTCCTGCAGGGAGCTACGGTGTTGCGCTTGTTTGCGCCCACAAATTCCGCGCGTGGCGTGGTGGGCCAGCATAGCATCTGGCGGAAGGGAGTGGGTGTGTGAAGTGTGAGAAGGGTGTTGGCATGGTGGTATTGGGATGTGGGCAGCGCTGCTTCGTGCTGGTTGGCGACTGCCAGGGCTGCTGCCAGTCCCCTGGTTGCAAGGCCAGCGCAAAGTGACAGCATAGGCTGTCCTGCATGGTCCGGACATGTTTTTGCTGAGGCTTAATTCCCGAGGGAACCCAGATGACCTGCTGTTAGGACCCACCAGCTGTGCTGGCAGTGAAAGATGCCAGGAGTGGCGGCAGCAGGGATGGCAGACGCAACATCAACAGCAGCAGGTCATTGCAGCGAGCGTATTCTTGCTGCAAAAAAGAGGTCAAGGTCAGCATGCGCGGGCAGCAGCCTTGAATGCATCACCCTGATGGCCCAGTGGGTGGTGGCTGGCATGGTGATGGGTATGGTGGGTGCAGTTGCACAGCACAGACTGGCAATACGATATGCTCTGAACTCCAGTCCTCAACAGTGTTACCCCTTCTTCAGAAACCAATCGTGATCAGTGATTAGGCAATTACAGGAACCAATAGTGCCACTCGGATCGGATCAGGGATTGGGTGATTGCCTAATCAGTGTGATTACTCATCACACTCCAACTTGAACTTGGCTGCAGGTTACATACAATCTGATTTTTTCATGTTAACACAAAGTTCGCACCAACCCTTGGATAGCTATCCATCGACCTGCGCTTTCAGCAACTGCATTCAAAGGATCAGCCCGCCAGCCTTCGAATCTGACGCTTGCACCACCCCAAACTCGGAGCCAACGCTTGAGAGTTGTTATAGGGTGTATCTAGAGGCCATCAAGGTGCGTTTCGCTTGCACAGGCCGGGCCCAGCAGGACGTCAGTTGTTTGCTGCTGCCTTCTTGCTGTTCTTACCAGCCCGTCTGCAGGCATCTGGCCGCGATGATCCCTTGCTCTCGCAGCTTTCGGCAGATTATGCAGCTACAGAGACCACATATGTTTTCCATGTGTGCTCCACAGGATGGATGGTATGGAGTCAGCACCTTCCCTGCTGCTAGACCTGCCAGATACCTGCCTGCTGGAGGTGCTGCAGTGGTGCGCAGTCAATGACCAGCGCAGCCTGTTCAGTGCCGCCAGGGCACACAGCAGGCTGCACCAGGCAGCTGCAGTGGCGCTGCGCAGCATGGCAGCAGTTGTTGACCACCAACAGCAGGTCCACAGTGTGCAGGAGTACCTTGGCAAGCATGGTTTGCACATAGACAGCATTGAGCTCAAGGGGCTGCACAAAAGAGATCGTTTCTGTGAAGATCGCCCAGTGTATCTTCTCGGGGAGCTTCCAAAGCTGCAGCTTACCAACCTCCAGCTTGACAACCTCCGCCTGCAGCTACAGGATCGCAATAGCGCTCATGGCATGCTGAAGGCAGCTGTGGGTGGGACAGTCTTGAAGCGGCTACAGATCAGGCGCTGCGAGCTTGTGGATGATTGGATGGCAGACGGCCTGATAGAAGCACTGTCGCAGCTGCCAGCTGGACTTGAGCATCTCAGCATCGATGACCTCACTGTCCATTATTCAGAGGTGCCATTTGCGATCACCATATTGCAGCAGCTGCAGCAGCTGACCTATTTGGAGCTCAACAACCACATGGAGCAAACTCTCAAAGACGACCTTGCCTTGCAGCCCTTGCAGGCGTTGACCCGGCTGGTTGATTTGCGGCTGGACTTGAGGCGGGAGAATGGCATGAAATTCACTGCCAACATGCTGTCAGACACACACGACCTGACGCGCCTGGACATCTGCAATTGCCGCAGCCTTGAGCCCTGTGTCTTGGACGGCAAGACTCGGCTGCAGCACCTGCACTTTTTCCACTGCGAGACAGTCAATGTGGAGACGGCACAAGCTCAACTGTTCTCCCACTTGCAGCAGCTGACACAACTGACACACCTGGTGTTGCAGTGAACTGTGCATGTATCCCTGGTGTTCCACCGGGAGGGGAACCCTTCGGTAGAAGCTGTATCAGCTCTGACAGCCAGCAGCATGCTCCAGCACCTTGACATCAGCTGGTGCATGATGCCGCCAGGTTCAGCCTGCAGCGTGTGGCGGCACATGTTCCCTTCTGACAGGCAGCTGCCGCACCTACACTCGCTTGACATCTCTTACATGAGCAATGTACGGGATCCTGCAGTTGATGATTTTTTCGGGGAGCGTCTTCCTCCTCCTGACTGCAGGCTCCTGGTCAGCTGCTGCCCCAGCTTGCGGTTTCTGGCTATGGAGGAATTGTTGTACAAGGCAGAGCTGCTGGCCCCCCTGCAGAGGCTGCATCAGCTGCACACTCTGAAGGTAGCAGCTTGCGACCACCATTTCCATGCACCCTTGGGCCTGGCGGAGCTGTCGCAGCTGACAGGGCTGAGGGAGCTGAGCGTGTACTACTGTTACCCCGCACAAAGCAGTGCGCTGGTTCTGCTCACACATCTGAAGCAGCTGAGTGCGTTGAGCTACTACGGCCCATGGTCTGAGTACACTCCACCAGGGGCGCCCATGGTAAACCTAACACAGGTCGGTTGATCCACCCCTGTTGAGCACTTGCCAGCTGTTTTCTTGCCTGTCTGGTGGCTGCAGTTGCACTTTGACTTCACCACAAGAAGCTAGCTATGGGTGGTAGTTCACTACGTCCACATGTTGCTGTGCATATCAGGACACAATACATGTGTGTGTTCACCTGCCCAAGCCCCAACTTGGGCTGTTGGCCTCATGCCCGTTATTTAATGGACAAGTGCTAAGCCAAGCTTAGTTTGTGCAGCACATGTCCTGATTGGCCTGCAATACAGCACTCATGCGGCAGTGCATGCCAGTCACCATGTCGTACTCTTCTGTCTCAGAAGACATCGGATGTCCTGCTTTGATTGCTGCCATGGCTGACAGGCACCTGGTGGGATGCCCGTGTGGCGCCAGCTGCTACTGCTGCGCTATCTTGATCACTTGAGCGCCCAAGAGGCACATACGCTGTTGAAGTCAGCTGTAGCGCTGATGCAAGGAAGGTAAGCCCGCACTGCCTGTTGGCAACATCAGGGATAAGTGATTGTAGGGGGCTGACCTGTGACCACCAGCTATTACACCATTGGGTCCATTAGACTCCAGGAGCTGCCCCCCCTACTACCAGGTACCAGCAGTCTGAGTCTAGTGGATTTTTGCACAACGTTGTGTTGCCTGCTTCCCAGCAGCGCTAGCCATCAGTCAAGTGTGGATGAATGGAGCAGCCGCTATGGAGTGATTGTGGGAGTTTTCATTATTGTGATCCATGGCATGCAGTGCTTGTCGCAGGAACGGGGCAAGGGTGGGCTGGGAGGAAGGGTGGGTTGTGTTGCTGTGGTGCGTCATTGTCTGTGGAAGCCATCCTGTCGCGGCAACACTGCCAATGCGTGCCTCAGTGAGGTGCTGGTTGGATGCAAGGGTACAGTAGGGGACAATCACGTCCAACTTCGGGGCACACCTTGTGTGGGACCTGGAGGGAGGCAGAGTACCGCTGAGATCACTTGCTGCCATGCACTCATGATCACCACTTCAATGTGCTCTGCTGTGCTGCTTGTCGTCTGCCTCCAGCCCCTGATTGAGCAAGACCTTCAAGCAAGCTGCTAGTACCTGAATCGCCTCATGCTGCAAGCACTGCAGTGGCGTAGTAGACACAGAACAACATGCCGCTGGAGGCATCAGCTGCATCAGTGTAGCAGGCAGACTAGGTGCTCGTGATGATGAATCTGTGAACTTCCAGTTGTTTCTGAGTGCTGTGAATTATAGATGTGTCTGGGTACTTGTGAATTGGTCTTGCCGGGTGACGGTAGCATAAATGCTGATGACAAAACCCCTGGGCTGGCCTAAAGCTGTAGGTACATCCCTCACTGAGATGATCTTTATGATCCAGGTATCGTCAGTGGCAAGGACATCTTTGTCACCGGCTGGTACTGATTGCCGCTGTGGTTGCTGTTGTAACATTCAGTGCTACCGTCGCGATGGTGACTTGCATGCCCTACATTCTACCAAACCTCTACCACAGCTCAAGCTTGGTCAAAATGTCAAGCCTTGGAGGGCAATTTCAAAGTTTCATGAGTGGATGTGTGAGCTGCCAGCCTGGTAACAAAACCAATTGCAAGGTCTGACTGTGAGGACCCGAAGCTTCGATTGACTGTGAGGACCCAAAGCTTCGATTGACTGTGAGGACCCAAAGCTTCGATGAGCATGCCATGACCGGGTCACTGGGGCTGCAGTACAATGGAACAGCAAGCCACTCACACCTCTCCAATGAGTCATTGGCATTGATATCAAAGCAAATTGCCTGGTTTGGTTTAACCCTGCCTGGGTTAATAAAAGCAAAATGCTGTTGCTGGTGCTGCAAGCACATCAGGGCTACTGCTGTTGTTAATTGCCGAGGTTCCAATGAGCCCCCCATGTTGATAGTGTGCAACACCAGAGACCTTCCACAGTGAGCTCAGCTCATGCAGTGCAGCAGGAGCACTGGCATCCTGTTTCATGTGCATGCGGCACACACCACCACATTATGGCAGGTGCCGCGCCAAGAAGAAGAAGTGTGCAAGGGCATCCACGGCTGCGCACTCACATGGCATGCCAATGGCAGCCCACGCTCTGGGCCTGCGCACCACCTGTGTGCTTGTTAATGTTTCCTTGCAGGCCAATGCAGACAGAGGACCCACATGGACAACTGATTGCTACTGACAGCAAACAATAAGCAGCGCATACTGAAATTCCTCAACTGACAGACACAGGTGCAACCTGCATCACCACATGCAGTGGTGCATTGTACGAAAGGAGTGGCTGGGCAAAGGCCCAATGTCCTCAATACTGCCTACACTACCTACAATCAATCCCGTCAGCTACCTGTCGCTACCTTCAGATGCCACAGCACCCCACAACGCCAACAGTGCCCGCTCACAACATCACTACAAACAGCAAACAGCACGGCACTGGATCCAACACATCCTTGATATAGCCGAGATCCCGCGATGTTGGTACACAAGAGTGCGTGGGAGCAGGATTGCACTCAATAGAGCGAGTGGGTGCAGAACCACACTCACAATACAATCAAAACAAGTCATCAGGCAGCAAACTGTCAAAGTCAATATTCAAAAGCTCGTCAAGCTCACGCGAAGCAGCACTACTAGTCGCTGCAGCCACCGCTGCTGCGTTCGTGCCCAGCATGCTGTGTTCGCCTGCCACTGCTGCTGCCGCTTCTGCTGCTGGATGGGGCTGCGATGCGTCTACTGCAGCCCCTTCCAACGCAGCAGCAACATCCATGCCCCCTGCTGCTGCCAGCTGCAAGAGCTGCTCGTCACCCAAGCTGGCAGCCAACTGCTCAGCCTGCAGCTGCCGCTCCATCTGCTGCTGCTCCCACTGCTGCTGCTGCGTCTGCCGCCGCCGTCGCCGCTTGCCGCCGCTGCTGTCGCCGTCGCTGTCACTGTCCCAGCTGCTGTGACTGCTGCTGCTGCTACTGCGGGCCAGGAGAGCCCTGGCCCACGCCTCAGTATCATGCTGTGGGTCTGGCAGGCCTGCCCCAGACCTGGCCCACTGCTGCTGCTGGCCCTGCAGCTTATTCTCCACCCGTTGCAGCGTCTCTGACAGCACTGTGTTGCTGCTTGGCGTCACGCGCAGCGCATGCCGCTGCGTGCGCCTGTCTGCGTTGACGACTTTGTCTGTCACTGCCTCTTTGATGCGGTTGTCGTTCGTGTAGACGAACAGGCTGCATAAGGTGGGGGTGTTGGCCCCCAGCTGACTCTGTGCCTGCACCTCCCTGCTGAGGACTTCGCTGACTAGGTCAATAATGACTGTGTCTGCCTCTTTGCCTGCTGTGTAGAGGGTGGTAACCCTATCTCCCAGCAGCTGCAGGCTCTGGGAGCCTTGGGTTCTATGGGCCACGCTGTGGGCATCATACACTAGCAGCACGTGTGTGCGCGGGTGCTGCTGACAATACGCGCGCAGCAGCTGGTGCAGGTGCAGCTGTGCCAGGTCCATACGCTGCTGTAGTAGGGCTTTCGTGCTGGGGTGCTGGTGCAGTAAGTTGTACCCGTCGATAACTAATAACGAGGGAACACTAGCACCTGCACCCCTGCTGCTGCTGTGGTAATCGAGCAGCGCAGGGACGAGCTGCGTCACTGGCTGCACAACGTGCCTCCAGGCTGCTTGGGAGGTGCCCTGGTTGGCCTGCACTGCTGCTGCTCTGGCTGCGAGAGCGTCTGGGCTGAGGTACACTTCATGCCCTGCGCTGAGCTCTGCTTGGACCTGCTGGTGGTCCTCCTGCTGCTGCTTGCGCTCCTCTGTGGACTGCTTCTTGCGTCTGTATGCTGATTTGAGCTTGGGTCCGCGGTTTGGGGCTGGGTTCTTTGGGGCTACTGTTGGTGGTGGGGGCGGCACTGCTGCGCTGCTGGCATCTGGCTTGCCCTGCAACAGCACAGCATAGGCAGCAAAGATGGAAGGGAGCGAATCAGCAAAAAGATAAGTCAACAGCATGTCACATCTGCAACCCTATGGTACATTCTCTGCATGTTGAGGGTGTCTGCCTGTTGGGGTTGGACAGACAGAATGAACACTGCATGGCATTGGTGGCCATGATCCAATTGCTCAACCTCATCGAGCCAGATTCACCCATGATTGTGAAGCTTATCTCATGAAGTTTGTCTCGTAACACACCGCTGCAGCTGGCACTCGCCCTGCAGGTGATTGTGGCCACACACACCTGTTTTGCTGCTGCTGTTCTGGAGTTCGATATGCAATCCCTCCGGTAGCGAAACAATGCCCACATCGGCAATTAGATCCTCCTGAACTCTATTCACCTAGCCGAAGGCAATCACTATAATAATCAGTGCCGGAGACTGCCAGCCTGGTGACAATCAGCAGAAGGGCAGCAGAACGAAATCAAGGGAGCGACCAAAAGTCAGCTGAGCTGTAACAACATCAGATATTTAGCCTGTGAATGAAGCACATCGTGCGTTTGGGGCTGCGTGGACTTGCCATTGAAGCATGGTGGTAGTTGGCAACTGCCGCTGTACAAAATTGCACTTGACCATCAGACCCTCCCCAAGCAGGGTGTATGCTGTGAGTGCAGTGTGGATACTCCAAGGCTTCGCTACCAGTACCAGTACTAGTACCAGTCCAGAGTCTGGGTCTTTTCTCATTGACCGACCTAAGGCTTGCAAAGCTGTATGATACTGTCATGACGTGCTACGTACTGGCTCTGGACCTGGTGGATGACCCTGCACTCATTCAGGAATATGAAGCACACCACCAGAGGGTCTGGCCAGGTAGGGCATAGCACTGGACGAGAGTTGTGTCGGCATGCCTCGCCCTTGGAGCGGCATAGCTTGTCATAACAGAGTGCAGTGCAGCGTGCCACACAGCCTGTGACGGGAAGCCAGCATCAAGCTTGCCAGGTTGCAAATGCCAACCACACCAGCAACCAATACAGCAGCCAAAGCATGCACTCTCCAGCCCTTGCAGGCTACTCAATCATTGAGGTATCGTTAAGTTGTCTGCCCCACCACCGCCTGTGCCGCCACCCCTGCAGAAATCGAGCAGCAAATACTTGCCAGCGGCATACTGTCCTGCCAGATCTACCGCTTGCGCAACCGACTTTGCATGATACTGGATACAACAGAAGACTTCACATTTGAGCGCAAAGCAGCCATGGATGCAGCCCATGAGCCCACACAGCGGTGGGAGCAGCTGATGTGGAAGTACCAGCAGGCACTGCCGGGTGCTCAGCCAGGGGAGAAGTGGCAGCTGATGGACAAAATTTACGACCTGAGCAGCACGAGCAGCAGCAGCGGCGGAGGTGGCAGCTAGGACTTGGCATGCTGTGCACGGACGCCCACACATTTCTGGTCTTTGTATGGGCATTGTTTGATTGAGCGTTTAGGTGCACATGCACAGCCGTCAGATTGCCAGCCTTGCAGCTGCTTGTGCTCAAGCCCCTGTGGCTTCTGAAGACCATTTCCAGTGACTTGTTGGGGCAGGACCCCAAGCGTGGCTGGCGGTGTGAATCTGAACGTCATGGTGCTCACGCAACGCTAGCAGCCACCTATGTGTTGAGGGGAATGTTGGTTGGGGTTTTACTGGGGGTGGTAGACGCAGTTGATGATCAGCAAGTTCCTCCCAGATAAATTGAGTCGGCGACCTCAGCAAGGCGGTGGTGACACTGTGTGACCCTGAGCAGTCCCCTGCAGGCAAGGAGCCTGCAGAGTCAGCAGTGCTGAGCCTTCTTGCATTGTGGGGTCTGATCAGAAGATACATTTGGCATGCATGCCAGGTTGCATAGCGGCGCTGCACACGCCTCATTTTGCTGTAACTCAGCATCGGGTCCCTTGCTGCCCTGCATCTTGTGGCAATGACAAGAAAGGCATTTGTTCCTGGCAGTCATCAGGGCTGCTAAAGGGGATCAGGCTTGGACTCCATATACGGTATATGTGTGGCTTGAGCAGTGTAAGAACTGAGCATTGCCGGGTGTTTGTAGAGGTGTGCACTCGCTGCTCCTGCCATACAAAGTGTGTTCTCTGACATTTGTCGTGGACTTGAAACCTACTGGCTTGACTTGAGTTCCTTTGAGGAAGGGATGCTGGCTTATGACACAGTTGCTCTGTCCGACAGAGTCCAGTGGACTGCAAGTGCTTGGATATTGTTGACGCCCCCCCCCCCCCCCTTATGTGCCCTGTCGACACAGTGTCCTGTAGCAGTAAAGGAACTTGATGTCCGCTGGCACCTGCTCGCTCAGATAGGCAACCCTAACAATGCTTCAATCATAATGAGTTACAAGCAAAGCGCTACTACACAGCTGACACCCAGCTTTGGCAGTGCATCACCAGCACGCAAGCCAGCTGAAACAGCAGCACAAAGAATAAGGCACGCTCAGCACTCCCAGTTGCGCCCTGAGGCGCCCCAGTTGTGCACGCCTGGCCCAGGCGGCTCCAAAACAAAGCAGCAGAGCGCCACCTAATACCTTCCCAATTGGTCAAACATGTAATAACAGATCTCTGCAAACGTAGCTCCTCGACGCAATCAATTTCCCCAAATTCCACGCGATGCACATGATGTGCAGCATCTTGCAGGCCCCATCAAACAACAATACAGGGATGCAGTGCAGCCAGTCTGCTGGCGTGTGGAGAAGTCCACAGCACCTGGCGCTACACACCTCACTGCTGCTGCTCCGTCAAGCACCACACTGCAGCACATAGTCCTTAGTAACCTGGCGTCCCAAGTACCGTACAGCGTTACGCTGACAAAAGAACAAGATGCAGGGCATGCCAAGAACCAGTACAAGCTTACACACAAGTCGAGTCACTCGACGACTTTCACGGCGAAAGTCACCACGTTTGCAGCTGCAGATAGGTCGGTGTCCAGATATGGCAGAGCAGTCCAGAACAGCTCTCCAGTCTGGTGCAGTGCTGCCGGCACAACTGCGGCAGCAGTGGCAGCATCGCCCCCAAGATGGTGCTGTTGACTGGCCAACATTACAGACAATGCCCAGCAACACACAGCGCAAGGCACTGCATGCAAACAGAACAACAGCAGTGTCCCTTACAACAAGCATGCGCATGCATATGCACCGCAACAGACGACAGGACATGCTCCCAGACCAAGCACACACACCACCAGAGAGCACCAGGGAGCCTCAGTCCAGCAAGGGCAGCCCGTGCAAGGTATGCAAGGGAGAGCAATCGAGTCATGCATGTGCTGGGTAACAACGCCACGCGGCACAGCAAAGCACAGACCACGAACAAGCACACAACTCAGCATCCTTGGTCACAAGGGAGGCCATGCCCGTTTGCACGGTAACAAGCCGCCTCTGGAGCCGCTCCAGTCCAGTCCAGCTGAGTTAGGGACAGTCAGCAGGCTGTACAAGCCCTGGCTACGCAACACATAAATAAGCATCAAGCTTGCAAGAGACAGGGAACCCCCTCGACCAACAAAAGCCAGCTGAGGCTAGTAGTGGTGTCCACATGCATCGCCCATGGCTGCTGTACGCCCCCACTCCAGTCAGGCAGGCCGCATGCATAAGTCAATCCCACAAAGGTGCCACACACAAAGACCAGGTGATCAAATCCCACACAGCACCACACAAATGGCCATGCACGCACCACTGGGCACAACATCGTTGCAGGCAGCCTGCAACATCCCTAGCCGCACAGCTGCACATCCTCTGCACCTCCACCAAGCCCGTCCTGCCCACACACAGTATCCCAGAACGTGCCAAACAAGAACGGGCAGCTCTGACAAGCACACAAGCCACATGCAGGCCCTGAATCATATGCAGGGCAGACCAACCCACAAGCAGCCTAAACCCCACCCACCAGAGCTCACTGCGTTTAGTGTTGCTCACATATGTTGTGACCTCACAAATCATTTGCAGCTCAAGCAGCTGCAACACCACCATCACAAACTGCCTTGCCCACAGGCTGGCACACACATGGCCTCGGCCCACCCAACAGCTGCAGCACGGCTGCTGCATGCGCGTGGTATGGTATGCAACAACAGAACTGCGGCCGCAGCCTCTGATTGTGTGGAAAATGTACTGACCACCTGGCCAACAGCATCCAGTGCACTCTGCCCCACACACTGCCCTGCCACAAGCGCATGCAACTGCCGCTGCCGCTACAGCCACTGTTTGTGCTGACCAGTGCTGCACTCCTGCAAGCAGCTCTCCTGCAGCTCTCCTCTGCCGCTGCTCAGTAGCTGTAGCCGGGCATGCCGAACCACTCCCAGCACTGCAGTCGAAGGAACAGGGGAACGTAGCAGAAACGCAGCAGGCATGAAGAGCTCTGTCAGAAAGGCCATACCTGTATGACATGATGTGGCCGCTAGCTTTGCCATACAGCTCTGCTGTATTGCTGCTGGCACAGCTCTGCCTCATCAACACCAGCGCATGCAGCAGAAGACTGCCATGAGACCAGCGCTTGCCTCTCAGCCCTGGTCAGCCAAAAAGCACATCTCAAGCTATTGCCTCTGTGATTTCAGATCACAGCTGCTGCAACAAGCTTCTCAAGTCTGGCCCATGCCTGCTGATCGCACCCTTCAAAACCCACCTTGTTGAACTCTGGGTACCAGCCCAAGCCGTTGGCCTGCAGCAGGCGGGGACAGAGGTGGTGTCAGTGCAACGGTCCCATCAGCAGAGCATGCCATTCGCACAAACTGCTGCCAGGCATAAACGCGACCACCCACAGCTGCAAGCACAGCAGAATGCAGAGGCCTGTGCACCCAATGCCATTGCAAGCGGTACCGCCACAGTCAGTACTGCCAACGCATGAGCGCAACTCCTTCCCCTCTGCCGACCACCCTTTCCCACCTGCAGTGGCGGAGGCACGTAGATGGAGCTGGGCACTCGTGCGCGTGGTGCGTTGTTGGCCAGGTACAGCGGCTGCTCCACGATGGCGTTCATGTACTTGCGGTTCAGGTGGCTGCAGGTGGGCAGGTGGAGAGCACAAAAAAGAACACCACAGCAGCACGTCAACATAGCTGCCAGGCCCGCTCTTGACTGCCGCTTCTCCCAGGACATGCGCGTGCGCAGCAGCCCTCGTGTTGCAGTGTGCTGGGCACCCTAAAGACCCTTACATCCCAAAAACAAGGGTGACGGGGGTGATAGCTCCGGGTGGTCCCCTTGAATCTTGAAAGCCTCGGCATTTCAGTCCCCCCGCCCCCCGGGGCTCACACCCCTTGCACAGCAGCCCCCCCCCTTCCTTATACACTGGAGCTCTCCCTCTCACCCAGCAAAGAGATGGGTGATACGATGCCAAAGAGCCAGATGAGGGCCGCCTGCACAAAGCCCTGCTTGATGATCAGCACACACCTGCAGGGCAGACAGCAAACGGCACATCACCACACATTCAGTTATGAACCAGGGTGTCTGACATCGCCCAAGGACCAACCTGCAGGTGAGCAAGCTGACTGTGTTCGTTGTCGAAAGGGGCAAGTGTACCATTCGTACTTCAGGGCTACCCAGCCACTGGAAACCCCACAAGGTCGGTGCTTCGCAGAAGGTTTGACCTGGACATTTGCCGTGCATCATTGCTTGGGACACAGCCCTGCCTGCAGGCCTCCAGCAGCCCCCCCCCCATGCGGCCTTACCCTGTGAATGCTGCCATGACTGCGCAGCAGACCACACCCCTGTTGACAAAGAAGTGCCACATCAGGCCACCTGACCGTACTTTTCGCTGGTAGTTGTACATCAGCTGGTACCTGCACAGCAGCAGGACAGACAAACGCGGCACTACGTTGGAGTAACGATTGTGACAAATCCTGGCTGCAGTGCACACAAGATGATGAGGGAAATGCAGAGACGAGCAAACAGTCCTGGGGGGCGAAGCCTTGCTGGCCATGTCAGCAAGCACCCCCCCCCCCCCCGGGGCCTGACAACAGCCTCTGTCCTTCAGAGGGCTGTTGCAGTCTGCAACGC
>VIIQ02000340.1:0-56167 GCA_007449985.2 Desmodesmus armatus
TGCTGGCAAACGTACACAACCTGCTGGTGAGACAGGCCTCTGATTGGCAGGGGGGGGGGGGGGGGCAGGGGGGGGGGGGGGGGGTGGTACCAGACTCCAGGGGGGATGGTGGTGTGGCGGGGGGGGGGGGGAGTACCAGACCCAGGCAGAGGAAGCAAAAGCGAACATGTTCCAGGTCATGCTGGCCAAACGTGCACAACCTGCTGGTGAGACAGGGGGTTGATGCAGGTGGGGGGGGGGTGCAGGGGTTGGGGAGGGGGAGGGGTAAGGGGGGGCAGTACCAGACCCAGGCAGAGGAAGCATATGAGAATTTGTAAGGTGGCAATTGTGTTCAACCTGGGGTGAGACAGGGGCTCAAGCGGATGGAGGAGGGGGGAGGGAAGGAGGATGCGTGTGTGCAGGGGATAGGGGTGGTACGTACAGCAGGGGCATCCACTGGATCATTCTGCTCCCCACCCCACCCCGCCATCCAGGGGTCAGGGAAAGGGGGATGCACAGAACTCTGCCCCTTTCCCGTCCACCGCATTGGCTGCAATCGGTTTTTGTCGGTCAGTTGTAGCATCACAGCTTGCATGTTCTTGGTTACAGGAGTCTTGCCCCTCCCTTTGACCCTACAGTTTGTCCTTGCCACCACCCCCCCCCCCCCCCCCCCCCCGGTGCAGGACCAGCTATCAGCGGCTCTTGGTTCATCAGGCAGCCCCTCAACCCTGGCCATCACCAGCATGATATTTGCACTGCTGGCTGGTCAACGGCATCTGCTACGTCTTCCTGCTGCACGTGGTGTATCATGTGATATTGGGAGCCATGGGGTTCAAGCTGGGAGCACTGCCAGGGTTTGTGAAGAAGTATCTGTACGCTGGCATGCCACAGCAGCAGCAGCAGCAGCAAGGGCGGTAGCTGTGTGCAGCAGCAACAGTAGCGGCAGCAGCAAGTATGTATTGTTGTTTGCACGTGGTTGTACCATGTGATACGGGGGGCCATGGGGTTCAAGCTGGGAGCGCTGCCAGGGTTTGTGAAGAAGTACCTTTACGCTGGCGTGCCACAGCAGCAGCAAGGGCGGGTACCGGTGTGCAGCAGCAGCAGAGTTCAGTGTCTGTATGCTGGCCAATGTGCAATGTGTGCAGCAGCACAAGCATGTGGTGGCCTTGTGTAACAGTCGTTGTGCGATCAAGTTGTGAACCTTGGCTTGTCAGCCTGCTTGCTATGGCTTGGACTGCTGGTTTAGGGTTTAGGGGGTTGGGGTTTAGGTGGCGTTACCCCCACCACTTGCATCTGCCACACCTAAGTCACATAGGGATATGGAGACACAGCAGCTGTGAAGCGTGTTAGACTACTGCTTCAGTCAGCTGCTAGTGCAGCGTGGATATTGTGTGAGCTATGTTTTGCACTACATGGACCCACACTTGACGTATGACAACATGTACTCTTTGCATGTGCTGTTGTGCATGTTGCAACAAGCCAAGCCAGCTCATTTTTTACCATTTCCTCCTACAGTACTCACTTGCACAGTACTCCCACAGTAGTAGTACTAGCTTGCAGTGTGTTGCTCCTACACTGTCGCAGCAGGAGCACACAAGTCAAGCTTTTCAAATCGCAATCGACAACCCAAACAGCAGCAAACAATCAATAATAGCTGACCTCAAGGGGATTTGGGGCCAGGTAAACCCTAAAATCAGGTATACCTAAACCCCAACGCCCTGTCAGCGCGATTCACCCCACCACAGGTGATGCCTCCCAAAACACAACCAGACAGAGGGTGTGCAGCAGGGCAGGGCAGCAGGGTGTGATTCATCCTGGACCCTGCACCTAGCCCCTAAACCCAGCACAAACCAACCACCACAGGGTTTAGGGTGTAGCTTGACGCTAAACCCTAGACCACCCGCCACACCCTATGCCTCCCCAGGCACCGCCAGACAAACAGCAGCAGCCAACACCTCAACTCCCCAGGGCCAGACCAACAGGCATAGCCCTGACAGGAAACATCCCTCCTGCTGGGACTATCACCGAAGGCACACTGAAGCATGAAGCGCATTATACAGAAGCATCACACACGGAACTTGGTGTGCTTGCACTCTCCAACACGCCATGGTGGGGCGCACAGCGGGCAGCAGTGGAATCCTCATGACCGGCAGCCCAGAGCGTCCGCAGTGGCAAGCCCAGAGCGCAAAGAAGTGACTGATGAACAAAGATACCACGCAACTGGGGGGTGCTTGCACATGCAGCACTCTTGTCAAGCGACTGCACACAGCCGTCAGCAGTGGAGACCACGCGACTGGATGCCCACGCAAAGGAGTGACTGATTGTGCTTGCAGAAGCAGCACTTTCAACATGCCACGGTGGTTGCAGTCAGCACAAATAGCGTCAGCAGTGGAGACCACGCGACCGGCTACCCACACACAGAAGCAGCAAGGGATACCATACGCATCAGTCCCCGGGGCGCATGAAATGCAGCAAAGATACCACGCAACTGGTTGTGCTTGCAGAAGGCAGCACTTGCAACATGCCATGGTCAGCAATGCAGTACACGCGACCAAAGGCACAAAGAAGAAGCAGCAGCAGTGGATACCCCTGTACCTACTACATCAACGCCTACAGGCCCCAGGGCCGCTGGTAGGATGGTTGGTTGGCTGAACAACTTGCGGCGCACACACACTCCCCCACAGGATGGAAATGGGGAAGGGAAGCAGAGGAGGGAGCTTCAAACCTACAAAGGCCAGGAGTCAGTAAGACAAAACAGAAGGTCTGACTCTCCAAACTATGCGCAAGGGTGAAATCACAAGTCACCAGGCCAAACAACGTGCACACATACACACCATGCTGATCCAGATTGGGTTACTAAGAGTGACCTGGACTTGAGTCACACTTCTGCCACCACACAGACATGCACTCTGTCTGTTGACAAGCTGTTGCATGCTGTGCCACTCGACCTAATACTTCCCAGTCGGCAAGAAGTCAACACCCAATAGTACAAGTTTGATACAAAAACCCAGACAGGAAAAGACCAAAACCTGGGAAACAAAATGACTTCGTCATCTTTATGAATGGAGGGATACTACATGGGGCATGGATTGGGACGGTCAAAACATATACACACACAGCCACCGCACATTTTGACACTCAAAGATGCTGATGACCCTATCAGTAGTAGTAATACACAAAGTGGTTGACTAAACCACGCACCAACACACTCACAGGACCGTCTGTAGTAGAAATAGTAGTAATACCCAAGGGATCTCTGCCTACGGATCGCCTGGTTGGCAGCTTGAAACACATGCTGCTGTGCCCCCAGTAGTAGAAAATAGTAGAAAAAACACCTGGTGTACTGGTGGACTTGACAACAAACCCTTCAGGGTGCATCCTCATGACAGAAACAGCAACACCTAGCGGCAATAGCTAAACTGGCCCTGCAGATACTGCACCCCACCCCCAGAAGATAGAACATCCCAGAGAGATACTGCACCCTACAACAGCAACAGCACTGGGCTCCCATAAGCCCACCATCCACATGGCTAGCCCCTTGCTTGCATCCGCTTCTGGATGCACCATGAGCAAAAAGGCAAGCTCGAGCACAAACTGCCACTGCATAGCGCAGCACAGCAGATGCTGCAAGCCAAACCAGACCACCACCACCTGCTGACGCCCAGCGGAAAGGACCCCTGCTGCTCCCCAGATGCCCTGCCTTGATGCCTTGACATGAAATAAAACAAGACCGGCTACGATCAGCCAAAGCAAAGGATCCATTCTGGACGGACCCGACACACACGGGCACACACAGAAACAGCCCTGCGATTGACAGACAAAGCAATGGCAGGAAGGCCCAGCAGATGCCTGTACAAACAAGCAAGCACAGCTCAACGTGCCTGTCTGGCAATCTGGCACAATTATGGCAAAATACCAGCAAACGGCCGACCCGACAATTACGGCAATTGAGGGCGCAGCCCAGCGAATGCCTGTCTCGTCCATGGGCACTAATTGAGAAGACCTAGGCCGCCATTCATACACACACATTGCGCTCGCATGCAGGATGCTTTGCTGTCGCTGTCACCGGCACAAGACAACACAACACCAGGTGTGCACAAGGCAAAGTCAGTTGGCTCTTGTTCTAGAAAGCCTGTGTCAGACCCATTGAGAAGGGTGTGCGGTTCGCGTCGGTAGGGTTCCAGCCCTAAAGGGTATGCCATGAAGGGCAACAAAACCACAGCTGCGAGCCGCCTTTGCCAAACACAGCCCATAAAGGTAGAGTAGTATGTAGATGCTGCACTCGCTGAATGCATGGGGAGGCCTGGGGAGGCTCACATGTGGGTAAGTAGGTAGAAAGAAGGCACCCAAAAATCAATGCCTTTGGCCAGTGCAGATAGTATGGATCACACTGCCGCTAAACCACGCCTGGCAGCGTGCTCTGGTCGTAACTACCCACACCCCACCACCCACACACACACTAACCCCAAGATAGCAAAAACACCAAACAAGCAACTAACCTGACGGAAGAGCAGGTACAATCCTTGCAGAGCCACCCCAGCTATCGGGACAACAAACCACCCTGGCGACCCACCCACCCACCCCTTAACAACAGCAAAGAGGCTACTCCCACCTTCATGCACCCTGTGACAGAATGCAAGGCGAAGCAAGCAGCTGCTGCTGTGTGGGGTGTAGCTGGCAACAAAAACCATCGAGCCAGGCAGTGGGGGCCATCTTCAGTACAGTGCTCTGTTGGGGGGCAGGGGTTTAGGAGCCCTAACCTCAAACCCCAAAACCCTGGCAGAGCAGAGCAGCAGCTGCCCCCTCCTGAACAGAAAACAGCTGCGGTGGACGGTGCTGCACCACAAAGTCAAACTTTCATGCGCTCACAGTGATGAAGCAATGCGCTACCGGAACAACCACAGCGCAGTGGTGTGCAAGCAGCCGTAACTTCTGCTGTAATGGCCTGCTACACCCAATGCGCCACTGGCATGCATTCACAGCACACACCACACCCAAATCTATCCCTTCCCATCCTCTTCGCCGCAGCGCTCATCAATCACGACCAGCGCACCGTCCCCTCAGCCCCTGCTCCGACCCTACAGGTCCAAACCGCTAAACCGCTAAACCCTAGGGTTTGCAAAACCCTAAAACCCTAAGAATATGGTTTAGTACTTGCCGCCCTCGCTGCTGTACTCCTCCTCAACCTCCGCTGTGGGGACCTCAACAGTGAAGATACCACGCGGTTAGCAGGCACCAGGTTGGCGAGGGTAGCTCCCAGCTGCTGGCCGGCAATGGTGTTCCAAGTTGCCAGGAACGCGGTAAGGGAGATGTCATACTTGCGCGCAATGCCAGAGAAGTACTCGTTGGCGATGTATTCGCGCCATTGCCCGATGGCGTCGCCGTGGTACAGGAAAAGCTGGCTGCCGCCGAATGTGGGGCGGATGGCGGGGGTGTGGAAGGGGCAGGCGTCTGTGCAAAACAAGGGGAAGATGGGGTGAGGTGGGGAATGATCAGTACGGATGTGCGTCAGCAATGTGATGGGTCATGCGGTTCAGGATTATCTGTGGGGTGGGTGGCAGGGGTGGGGTAGGGGCACGCGTTTGTTGTTTTTGCCACGCCACGCCCCTCACCTGTTGGATCCTTACTGATGACGGCCACTCCCTTGCCCAGCATTGGCCCCTGCAGGATACCCTCCACTGAGAAGGCAACGTTGCGGCGCTCAGCCGAGCCAGCGGGGGAGAACCACCAGTACCTGTAGGCAGGTGGTGGTGAAAGACGGGACGGGAGAAACATGTCAGATTGGAAATCTGTGACATTACAAGAGCTAGTGACAGGTCGATAGAGCCGGCAGCGACAGCGTTGGCATGGAATATCACATCCATTTGGTTTGTGTAACGCCCTTTTTAAGTTTGACCTCGACAAGGTGTACAAGCAGGGACAGAAGCCCAGTGGCCTGATGATGCACAACTTTAAGCCAAGACCATGCTTGAAGAAGGTTTGAGGGCAAGTGCTTGGTGCAAACCCTGGCAGGAAGACACCCAGGCACCCACCTTGACTTCTCAATAATGTACTGTGCGCTTGGAATCCACACGAAACCCTGGTTGTGCAAGTGCATTCTGATCTCCGCCTCTTCACCCCCCCAAAACACACTCACTCACTCACTCACTCTGTCACACACACACACACCACACACACACACACACACACACACACACACCACCCAGGTGAACGCCTTCCTTTTATCTCACGCTAACGACAGCTTTGATGCAGGGATCGCCCTGGTTTTCCGTGCTAGCGTCATTGTTTGACTATCCTTGTCAGATGATTGCTAGCCCATGCATGTGCACGCATGCAGTCTCTCTGTCGACACACACACACACACACACACCACACACACACACACACACACACACACACACACACACACACACACACACACAAGGTTCAAGGTGGTTTCATACAAGGTTTACTGACAACCATCTGTTGCTAACAAAAATGCTTTACTGTGCCTGCAGGTAATTTCTAGAGGGACAAGGGACAAAGGGATTAGGCCAGCTTTACATGTACTAGGGAGGGTAGTGGCCCCTCCAGCAGTCTCGGTCTCAATTCACAGAGTCATACAGTCAATACAGCAGCAGCATTTCAGACCACTGCAGCAATCGGTGGTCGCCTGGACCGGAGGGAGATGACAGGAGCTGCACCGACATCAGACAAGTGTCAGGTGAAACGTTTCCATTATAATCTAACTGTTTACTCCTATGTGCGTGCCGGAACGCACTTTGTAAGCCTGAAGTAATGGCTTAACCATCCTTGTGGGACTATGGGTGATATGCTTCATAGAACTGCTTGCATATGACTGATATGTTGCCTAGATGCTAGATACATCTCTACACTCTGCTTACACACACACACACACACACACACACACACACACACACACACACACACACACACACACACACACACACACAGAGGTGCAACATATCAGCCCCTGCCACCCACCTGAAGAACTTCTCAATAATGTACTCGGCAACCTTGTTGGATTCCACGCAGCGTGCACTTGTTGCCAGGCACTTGGTGACACCAGCTTCATCAAGGGTCACAGAGTACTCCTTGCGTGTGGCCTCCTCAATCATGAGGCGGATGTGGCCGCAACCCTGGAATTCTGCCTTCTTCAAGTTGGTCACCCACAAATCAGCATCATCGGTGTTGTCGGGGGCCTGCACAAAGCAAGGAGAAGGTGAGAGAAACCCTCAGGGAAAAAAAAACACAGGCAGGATGGCGGTCAGCCAGCAGACCCCTAAAGCAGCAGACCAAAAACCCGACAGCCACCCTGAAAGGCAGGATGCTGGGCTTGTAGTCAGCAGGACTTGCCGTCAGCTGGCCAGTCCGCTCCTAGAACCACACTCACAAACTTTAGAAGGCTATGCAACCAGGTCATCAGAATATGAGAACCCAAACCCTGGCCGCCAGTTTGCCCTTCAGTTCCATGGACATTGACTTGTGGCGAGTGTCATCTGTGTGAACACCCCCCAAAACACCAAAAACTGATACCCGGGAATACCCCAACGACTGAAAAAGAACCAGGCCCGGCCCACCAACCCTGAGTAGGAGCCTAAACCCCAAACCTTAAACCCTAAACACACTCACCCTGAAAGGCAGGATGCTGGGCTTGTATTCAGCGGCAGCGCCTTCTGGCGTGACCACAAGTTTGCCCTTCAGTTCCTTGAACAAGGACCGCAGGCGGATGTCGTCTGTGTGGAAGTACAGGGGGCGGTCAGGGCTGGCAACTTCCTCGGCGAAGAGATCGAAGACGGTGTCGGCGATTTCCTTGCTGTATGTCTTGCCCCTGCAGGGGAACACAGGAACAGCCAGGGTTTAGGGTGTCGCACACATTGGATGATGTGAGAACGGCAGTGCTAACTTTGTTGCACACACTACTAAACCCAAGTTGAAAACAAAACACACTGTGGCACACCACACACACACACACACACACACACACACACACACACACACTTCGGACTGTCTCAACTTTGGATGGTGGATGGATTGGCTGGATGCACACTCTGTGTCAACACACACACACACACACACACACACACACACACACACACACACACACAGTCTCGGTCTCAATTCACAGAGTCTTACAGTTCTCACAGCAGCAGATTTCTAGACCACTGCAGCAATCAGTGGTCCCCTGGACCGGAGGGAGCTGGCAGAGATGCACCGACATCAGACAAGTATCAGGTGAAACAATTCCATTATGATAAACACGTTTACCAATATGTGCGTGTCGGAACGCACTCTTTAAGCCTGTCGTCATGACATGCACTTCATGATTGTAACTCATGTGTTTAACACACACACACACACACACACACACACACACACACACACACACACACACACACACACACACACACACTTGAAAACATTACTCACTTGAGCTTCATGATAGCCATGGCAGCCTTCATCACTTCAGCCAGATCACCTCCAGGGTGCCCACCATGTGCCCAGAGCCACGCGCATCCACACACTCGTATGTGGCGTGCCTTGCGTCAACCATGGGGAAGGGACCGGGCTGCTGGGTGAAGTGGGCGGTAACGTGGCTAGCCTGTGGGGAAAGGGGGGGGGGCAGGTGCAGGGAGGCGAAGAAGAAGAACAGTAAAATGGGGCAGGACATAATGTAGGGAGTGCTGGGTAAAGCTGACGGCAACGTGACCAGCCTGGGGGAGGGGGGGGGGCAGGTGAAGGGGGGAAGTAACAGAAGAACATTTTGAGGTTGACGCAAGTCAACGTCATGCATGGTGCAGCATGCCGCGAACAGCAAGACTCCAAATGCCACACGTGCACGCATGCACACGCACAGAAAAGCGACCGTTTGAACAAACTGAGCCCCAATCCTGCAGCATTCACTGGCACATCAATCATGTGCAACTAACAAACACGGCTATGCCGTTCCCCAACTGTCACCCCTCTTCCCCGCCACACTCACGTCGAAGCGTAAGAACTCGCCCGCTGGGCAGGTGCAGGGCTCCTCAGGCGACAGGGACTCACACTCCGCGGGAGCATTGCAGGGTACGTTAGGCTGAAGGCCCACCACGTTTGCCCCAGGGCATCCACCCGTTAACACGGCGTTAACAGGGCCGCTCACTTTCACCTAAAGAGTGATACACAGCAGGGCAGCAACAAATGAGTCCAGCCGTAACAATGGTGCGCTGACCAATGTGGGTGGTGTGTAGGGAGCCAGTGGCCGTCACCATGGTTGTGTGGTTGTGCGATGACTGACGTCGGGGGTGGTTAAGCGGTAGGGTGCTAGTGACAGCCATCTACATACAGGGTGAACAGCCATGCAGCAACAAAATTGGTCAGTGTCGTGCATGGTTGTGCAGCACGCTAGACAGAACTGATGAGGGCGATGCTCAGGGGGGGGGGGGGGGCAGTCAGCTACAGAGGAGGTGCAGAGGTGCCCAATCTGATGTGCATGCGTGTCCATTGCGCTGTTGCAACAACCAGGGTTGACATAAACCTAACAAGAACCTTGTGGAGAGCGGAACTGCAGCAGAAGCGGTCATCGCTGTGCATCAGGGCATGTGCGCACAGCAGACATGCTGTATCGAGGGTGGTTGTGCTCAACCGCTCCAACACTGCTGGAAACAGCAGCAGCACCCAGTGCACACACCTTGTTTGCTGCCGATGCATGGAACAAAATGATCCCGCACGTGCTCAGGTGCAAGTTGCATGCGCCCCTGGCTGCCCCAGGGCCGGAGCATAATTTAGTCACCAATCATTAGTCACCAAAGGGTCACGCACCTTGTCACCTGCCCACTTTGGTGCTATCGATTCAAGGCTGACATGACCTATTGAGCTTCATAAATGCAGGTGTAACCGTTACTCCTCCCACCACACTCTCACACCCGCCCTGACTCACATTGTTGCTGCCGATTCAGGGGCCCAGGTGATCCCACACGTGCTCGGGTGCGGTGTTGTATGCGTCCTTGGCTGACCCAGGGCCGGCGTAGCCGTAGTCACCAAAAGGATCGTCCTTGGGTTCGTAGGACTTCCAGTAAGGGGAGTCCTTGGGCTCTTTGGAGTCATACTTGTCATATGAGTCATCCTTATTCTCGTAACTGTCGTATTTGTCATCCTTCTTCTCGTACTTGTCATATGAGTCATCCTTCTTCTCGTACTTGTCATCCTTCTTCTCGTACTTGTCATCCTTCTTCTCGTACTTGTCGGCGCCCTTGTAGTGGGTGTACTTCCTACAGGAACAACAGCAGCAGCAGCAGGGTGTCAGGGGGGTGTCACAGCCAGTTTGGTGAAGGTTGATGCAAGCTTGACGTCCCTGTGGGCGTTCATTGACACAAGTGTGACACATGGCACACAAATGTGCAGACGTGCGCAGTGTGTAGTTCAGCAGGCAGTTCAAACAGAGTTCTGGGAGGTCTGGGACAGAGACTGGGACCCACAAGGGACACAGGCAGCCATTGCAACCCTGACTAGCAAGCTGTGCAGTTCCTATTCAGGCCGTGCGGTTCCGCATCTCAAAACTGCGGGAGCTGCATCACTGCAAGACCCTGCCAGCTGCTGTACACACATGCTGCTTGACTGAGGGTTGCTGCCTGTGGGAGGTTTTGTTCGCAGCTGCCGCGAAGCTGGGGCCCTATTTGCGCAAACTACTGCATTTATACGCACTTGTGCTTCTTGTAGACCTTCTTGTGGCCACCAAGGACGGTGGCGGAGGAATCTTTTGCAGCAGCGATGGAAGACAGCTCCTCTCCGCCAGGAACGCCAGAGGGCCACCTCTGCGCCAAGGCCACGGCGCAGAACGCCAGCAAAGCAACGGATAGGAGCACGTAGCGTGCCATGGTGCCTGCAGATGTGCAGCAAAGAGAACATCAGTCTAACCACCACCAACACGTGCAGAAACCGCTGCTGTCTTGTGCTGCAGACAAGCACATGACTGCGTTCCATGCATTGAGAATGGCTGAAAACGGATGTGATCGAGTGTCGAGGCGCTGCTGTGCATTGTGAAGCAAACAGAAACGCTAGCGTCCCAGCGCAGAGAAAGCTGTTCCTGCACACCTGCGTTGTCTTTGTGGACTAGATGAGGCTGCTGGTACAATGTGGGGACACCGCAGGTACAGCGCTGTAAATGCAGCAGCACACAGTTAAGGCGGGTTTTCAAACAGCACGGCAATGTTACTTTCCGTCGCATGCATGTTTCGGCCTGAAACTGCAAACATAATATATGTATGACCTCTAGACAGTGCTGCGCATGATCTACTTCATGCAGCCCACTTGCCAACCTTCATCACAAATAGATCTCACAGCATGACAAATATTCCCACGTCTGCAAGTTCAGTAGGCCAGCAGAGACAGATTTCCTGACATCTGACATGCATGTCTAGCACTTGGTTCTCTCATCACGCGGAGGGGCGTGCAAGTTTGTGCTGCAGCCAGCAATGACTGATTGAGGCATGGACAGGTCTCTAGAGTTGACCGTGGGGTTGTGGCAGCAACGACACAGTGCCCTATCCTATCCTGTCTCGAAATGCTTGCCATTTCAACCGAAGCCATCACCACTGACCCTCCAAAATTTGAAAGCATTGTGTCACACTGTGATGTGCTGTGACAGCACTTGTACAGTACAGTCAACCTGGTGTGATGCATCTCAAGGCCCCCTGAATGTGAACTGTGCAAGAATGCTACATGCAGGCCCTGGCATCTGTTGATGTTCAAGCACGACGTCTCTGTTGCACATATACGGTACGATACTCTTGCAAACGTCAATCCACTATCAACACTTCATCAGAAGCTTGAGATTTCCATCCTGCTGGAATGCGTGCCTCACGCGGTAGCGCGTGTGGAATGAACCCGTGGTATTCAGCAAACCATTCAAGCCATTGCGATGCTGTCCCAGCTGCAAAACACCCAACCCCATCAAAATGAGAAGAGAGCCAACACAGCAACACTGCAAAACCCTGCATCAGCCCAACAGCTGGACCGCCCCAGTCAGTAAGAGCAGGGGGCGGCACAGTTGACCATTGTGGTCAAACATGAGTCAACACTGAGTGGTGGTCAACACCCAGTGTGGGCTGACTGCAACCATGACTCTTGACACCCCGAGCAGACTGCACCCAAGCCATGCGACAGAAACAAAACCAGCCACCACAAGCAACTGCTCAACTGCCAAAACAATGACTGATTTGAAAGATGATGAGTGATTAGTCATCGTCGTACATCTGCTCCAGCCTCCACGAGTTTTCGTTTGTTGGCTGCAGGGGTGGGCCGATGCCCAACCGCTTGCGCTCAGCTGCCTTTGCCGCCCAAGCAGCCTCGTCAGCGGCAACCTGCAGCAGCAGCAGCAGCAGCAGCAGCAGCAGCAGCAGCAGTGGTCATTGCATGGTCGATGCTGGAGATAGATTACCGCAGTCAAGCCCCCCCCCCCTGGCCGCATGCGCGTCTTGTCTTGGTCTTGACACACGCACCCACGTACACACAACACACGCGCGCACAGCACGCAGGCATGCACGCACACAGCCCCTGCAAGGTACTGCCCATGAGCACCAGGGACTACCCCCCCCCCCCCCCCCCGGGCTCTCCCAAATCCCTCACACCGTTAGCCTCACTACCGAAGTCACACCCCCTCCTCCGCATGCGCACAGTGCATGTGTGCTCTTCACGCTTGCAAGCACCCATGTAAACCCCCCCCCCCCCCCGCGCGGTGCCTGGGCGGTCTTGATACACACACGCCGCACGCACGCACGCACGCACACACCCACCCACCTGCTTATCCTCCTCCTTTTGGAGCCGCGGCTGCAGCACTGTCTTCCACGCAAGGTACTGCCTACAAGCCACCAGGGGACACACTCAACACCCCTTGCGCCCCCCACTTCCCACTCCCTCACACCGCCCCCCCCCCCACACACACACACACCTGCTTGTCCTCCTCCGTTGGAGCCGCGGCTGCAGCAGGGCCTTCCTCGCAAGGTACTGCCTATAAGCCACCAGGGGACACACTCAACACCCCCTTGCACCCCCCCCCCCACCTCCCACTCCCTCAACCCCCCCCCCCCACACACACACACACACACCTGCTTATCCTCCTCCTTCTGCAGTCGCGGCTGCAGCAGCGTCTTCCACGCAAGGTACTGCCCTTAAGCCACCAGGGGAATCAGCCGACACCCCTTGCGCCCCCTCCCCCCTGCCCCCCCCCCCTCACACCTCCCTCCCCCCCCCCCCCCCCACACACACACACGCGCACCTGCTTGTCCTCCTCCTTCTGCAGTCGCGGCTGCAGCAGCGTCTTCCACGCAAGGTGCTGACCATAAGCCACCAGGGGGATCAGCCAGCGGCCACGCCCCCCCCCCCCCCCCAAAAAAACACACACAGACTCCCTGACCGCCCCCCCCCCCACACACACACGCACCTGCTTGTCCTCCTCCTTCTGCAGTCGCGGCTGCAGCAGCGTCTTCCACGCCAGGTACTGCCCATAAGCCACCAGTGGAATCAGCCAGCGGCCCTTGCCTGAGCTCTTGCGCCCCGCTGCACCAGCAGCACCTCCCTTCTTGAGCACAAAGGGTCCCCCCTGGCCCAATGCCACGTCAGCAGCCTGACCCCACAGGTCAACCAACCAACGGGTACCGTCTGGCAGGATGCGGCAACGCTCCGAGTCAACCTGTTGGTGTGTGGTGGGGGGGGGGGGGGGCAACAGGCAAGAGGGGTGTTAGCAGGGAGCAGGAGTCCCTCCAATCAAGAGTGTGCAGCACTTTTCATGCCCCGCTGCACCAGCAGCACCACCCTTCTTGAGCACAAAGGGGTCCCCCCTGGCCCAATGCCACGTCAGCAGCCTGACCCCACAGGTCAACCAACCAGCGGGTACCGTCTGGCAGGATGCGGCAACGCTCCGAGTCAACCTGTTGGTGGGGTTTGGGGGAGGGGGGGGTGAAGGGGACCCCGGGGGGGGGGGGGGGGAGAGGGCAGGGGGTGACGTTAGCACAGAACATGGGGTTGATGCAACATGCGGCAGGATGCGGCAACGCTCTGAGTCAACCTGTGTGTGAGAGGGGGGGGGTGACAGGCAAGAGGGGTTGTTAGCAGGGAGCAAGATTCCCTCAGGAAAAGTCCTGGGTAGAAAAGGCCGTCACGGTAAATGTGCAGCATGATGGAGCCCCCTGGCCTCGTGCCACCTTGCAGCCTGGCCCCACAGGCCAACCAGCCGATGTGTGCTGTTTGAACAAATGCTAGAGTAGGGCGCAGCACATAGGAAATCATATGTCCTCCAACGTATGCAACACACAACAACGCACCTTGCATGTCTCGCTGTTCTCCACCAGCTGTGCCGGCAGTGCTGGCTTGAACACCAGCCCCTGCACTGCACCACGCAGCAGAGAGATGCGCCGCTCACTGAACGACTCTGGACGCAGGGACAGCAATGACACGCCAGCAGCAGCAGCAGCAGCAGCAGCAGCAGCAGCAGCAGCAGCAGCAGCAGCAGCAGAGTGTCAGCAAGGGAGCTGTAGATGGCCCTCAGACTCAAGCTGAGTGGCAGGGAAGACGGCGGCATAGATGTGCGACACCACCTCATGCCCATGTTTCCGTGTGTGAGACCCCCCCTCCCACACTGCATGCAGATGTTTCCCCAATGCCTGCCAGAGGGTCTCACACCTCACTTCACCCCTCTTCAAGACACAGCTCGCCTCGCCAACACACACCACACACCCTCCAGCCCCCCACCCAACCCGACACCCCCCCTCACCAAAGGTGGTGCCTGGTGGTGGCATGCCCATGTTTCCGTGTGAGCACCAGCAGCATGTGGCGAGGTGACGCCACCCTCCCCCCCCCCCCCCCCAGCATCCCTTCTTCACCAAAAGCAGTCCCTGGTGGCGGCACGCCCATGTTTTCGTGGGACACAACTCTCATCCGCCCCCTCCCTCCCCCCCCCCCAACACACACATTCTGCCGCCGAACACACTGCCAGCCCCCCCCCCCCTTCTCACCAAATGTGGTGCCTGGAGGCGGCATGCCCATGTTGCCGTGTGTGAGCACCAGCAGCGTGTGTTTCCAGATACGGCGGCCAAAGGTGTCACTGATGCACTGCATGATCTGCAGGGGGCAACACAGCACAGCACGGCACAGCACGGCACAGCACGGCACAGCACGGCACAGCACGGCACAGCACGGCACAGCACGTCACAGCACGGCACAGCATTGAACCTGTTGAGTACTACTCCTTAGTAATCCACACATAACTCATGATGCATGGTGCACCAATGTCCTTGATACTTTATCCAAAGCGATATCCCAACGATTTGTCACAATTTCTGCAGCACCAGTAATAGCATCAGTCACACCAGCAGCATTGAGAAACGGCCAGCAAAATTATGATGTAACCAATAAATTGATTAATTTAAATTCAATTTTGAAAGCTCCTGCTACAGCTTGATACATTGGCAGGTGTGCTCAATACGCACATGCATTCGCCTTGATAAGAGTGTACAAACGAGCGCTGCCTCAAGATTGGCGATGCAGTTTCAGCGCGCTGCCAACATCAACGCAGTACCCACGTACTAGGGTGTAGACAGATGCATAGCGAGCACTACCGCCGATGTACGCGAGCGCGACACGCATCAAGCAGGGTTAGCATCCCAACCTGCTAGTTACTCAGGAGGTGACCACTGCACCAGATTGCCCACTGCCCCCCCCCCCCCCCAAACACCACCATGACAGCACACCACCTCACCCTCTTGTCGCATGATTCCACCCTGTAGAGGTCCAGCCTGTCGAGCTATTGCACTCCCCCCCCCCCCTTCCCAACGCACAAAAGTAGGTTCCCCACATCTGTCAAGCCCCCCGCCCCATCCTTGTACGCGTGGCTCACTGAAAGCCTCCCTTCACATGTACATGCACATGCACCACCCAAGCAGATTGCCCAATGCCCCCCTCCTCTCCAATCCCACTCACCCTCTTATCAAGTGGTTCCACCTGTAGAGGTCCAGCCTGTCGAGCTAATGCACTCCCCCCCCCCCCTTCCCAACGCACAAAAGTAGGTTATGTCATCTGTCATCTGTCAAGCCCCCCCCCCCATCCTCATACGCGTGCTCACTGAAAGCCTCATTTCACATGCACATGAACATGCACCACCCAAGCATATTGCCCATCCCCCCCTCCCTTACACCCACTCACCCTCTTGTCGAGTGGTTCCACCCTGTATAGGTCCAGCCTGTCTACATACAGCACCACATCAATCGACTGACCCTTGATATCCTCAGCTATGCGCTCAAGGGCCTGTGGAGCAGGGGGGGAGGGGGCGGGGAGAGCGGGGGGGGGGGGGGGGGGCAGACACCATGAGGGTGGTAAGCGGTTCTTGGGGACGAAGGGGGGGGGGGTGGCACAAAAGAAGCCCGGGGCAGGGCAGGCGGGCAGGACGGTTGCGAAGGGGACAATGGGAGGGGTCAAATTGTAAGGGGGGAATAAGAAGCACCTGAAATCCTCAGCTACTTTCGTGCAGTATGCGCTCAAGGGCATGGGCTTGAGGGGAGATTTGAGGGGGTGCGAGGGGAGAGGGGAGAGGAGAGCACTACTGCCTGAGGACAGCAACTCGCTATTTGTCCCATGGTTGGCAGGGGTAGAGGCACAGGCAATTGCACTGTGTGTCTGTATGCAGGCAAGAGAGGGGGGGGGGGGGGGGGAGCGACCAAGGGGGGGGGGGGTAGTGTTGCTACGGGGTGCAAGAACTGCACCCGTGTTGTGCGTCTCATTTGGAGCCTACGCAGCCCACAGAGTGAGAGGCTGTTCGGTAACGAGTGAGATACTGGGGGGGGGGGATGTAGGTTGATCATACTAGTTAGGCTGCTACTGAACACAGCAGCCCAACACTCTCGCAACCATGAACATCACACACTGACAGCATTGAAGTGTGCAAGAGAGCCCGGGTGCGCTCACAAACCAGGCTTTTCATGCACCCCCCCCCCCCCCTTCCCGCGTTTCACCCCTCTCAACACCAGCTCCCCTCCCCTGCCCCCCCCCCCCACTCCCCCCCCCCCCCCCCACACACACACACACACCTCCTGCCCCCCCCCCCCAAATGAAAAGCCCCCCCCCCCCCCTCACCATGTAGTTGACTGTGTCTCCCGCCTCTGGATCCTCCAGGCCGCACGTGTCAATCACCTTCAGACGGAAACCATCAACCTCAGGGTCGCCAACAACAACCTGAAGCAGCAGCAGCAGCAGCAGCAGCAGCAGCAGCAGCAGCAGCAGCAGCAGCAGCAGGAGGAGGAGGAGAAAAGCAAGCAGCACCATACTGTGATAAGAAAGATCAGGCTGTCACTACTGCTAGCTCTCCCCACACCCACACCCTTCTTCGGGTCCCGTTGATTACACACATATCTGCTTCACGTGGCTGCTGCTGCTTTCCGTGTCCAGCTGCCATTTGAAAGCGCTGACAGCTGCTGCCTGCTCCCCAAACAGGCTGTTGAGCACCCCCCCCCCACCCCACCCCACCCCACCCCGCCCCCGCCACCCACACCCCCCGCCCCCCCCACCCCACTGCCACCTTCCCCTGTCTCTGCCACTGCGACAATGACCCGCCCTCCCCAAAGGAACACGCACACTCACACACCTGCCCCGTACGCACACACACGCCTTCCCACCCCCCAACCCCACAATCGCACACACACCTGCTTGACGTAGCTGCTGCTGCTCTCCGTGTCCGGCTGCACTTTGAATGCGCTGACAGCTGCTGCCTGCTCCCCCAACAGGCTGTTGAGCCCCCCCCCCCCCCCCCCGCCACCCACACCCCCCCGCCCCCCCACCCCACTGCCACCTTCCCCTGTCTCTGCCACTGCGATAATGACCCCCCCCCCAAAAAAAAGAACACTCACACACACTCACACACCTGCCCCGTACGCACACATATGCGCACCTTCAAACCAACTCCCCCCGTCTCCACTCCCCCTACCCACACACTCACCTGCTTGACGTAGCTGCTGCTGCTCTCCGTGTCCGGCTGCAGTTTGAATGCGCTGACAGCTGCTGCCTTCTCCCCCAACAGGCTATTGAGGGTGCTGCTCTTGCCCACACCACTCTTGCCCAGCAGCAGCAGGGTCAGCTGCTTGCGGCCCTCACCCTTCAACTGAGCAATGATATCAAGGATGGGGGCACCCTCCTGTAGCCAGCAGCAGCAGCAGCAGCAGCAGCAGCAGCAGCAGCAGCAGCAGCAGCAGCAGCAGCAGCAGCAGCAGCAGCAGCAGCAGTAGCAGCAGCAGTGGTGACAGCGGGCGGCAGCTGTGTTGCTGGCTTGCAGCCCTGAGGGTTTGGGGGCAGTGCCACATAGGGGCCGAGGAAGCACAAGTCCGGGAGGTTGCAGTGCCGTTCACCACGGGCGTCTGCACATCGCCACAAGTGCGCTGCACTTCATGTGGGCGAGAGCGCAGGCACAGCACGCAGCCCACCCGACAAACACACGATCGCGGGCCAATATCAGGATGAATTTTGACAAACGGCACGTGTGTGAGTACAACAAACTACACATGTGTGTCCCTCACCGGCATGACGCTGAGTGTGTTCCAGTCCTGTGCCACCTCCTCCTCCCCTGACTCCTCAGTCTCAGTCTCATCACTCTCCTACAGCAGCAGCAGCAGCAGCAGCAGAAGCAGCAGCAGAAGCAGCAGCAGAGGTGTGAGTGTGACACAGCACGCCACAGCACGGCGCATCATGCAATGGGCAAGGTTCAGGCACAGCTTCACAATGCAGGACGGCAAGAGCTGCCAGGTGTGCCCCTTGCTTGGTGCTGGACAAATGGTGGCAAGGCGCTTGCTATATGGTTGTTAGACAAGTAGCACTGCTGATGCTGACTTGCTGGCAATGTCTACGCTGCTGCTGCTGCTGCTGCTGCTGTTTACACTGCTGGTTTGACGCCCTGTTGCGGTGCTGCCTGCTGCTTCAGACACCTGAGAACTGCTGTGCTGCTTTTTGAATCACATGATCAAGAAGCTGCGCAGCAGTGCCCAAGTGTCTGAAGCAGCAGGCACACACCACAGCAGGGCGCCAAACCAAATGATTCAAATGGCATGCAGGAGTATGGCTGCACCCCCCGCAGCTGGCCAACAGATGAACACACGCTGTGTGATCCACACTTCAAACCCAAGCAAGTCGTACAAGTCAGCAAGCACTGCATGCCCTGTGTTGCAGGCAGCTGCTGAACATATGGTGGCAAGGTTGTGCTCAGCCATTGCCATAGCCAGGTAGCACTTTTGCTGCCAACTTGCTGGCACTGTGCATGCTGCTGCTGCTGCTGCTGCTGTCGTAGATGCTGGCTGGTTTGGCGCCCTGCAGCAGTGCTGCCTGCTGTTTCAAACACCTGAAAACTGCTGTGCTGCTTCTTGAATAAGATGTTCAAGAAGCTACGCAGCAGTGCCTAGGTGTCTGAAGCAGCAGGCACACACCGCAGCAGGGCGTTGAATCATATGACTCAAATGACATGACATGCAAGAGTATGGCTGCACCCCCCGCAGCTGGCCAACACAGATGAACACGCGCTGCGTGTTATCCACACACCAAATCCACACAACTTGTTGACACAAAAGGCATTCGTGTGTCTGGACAGCACCCCTCAATGCATCTAGATCTGCTGCATGTTGGCGCTCAAGTCCACTGTAGCCCACACTGCTCATGTGTGCCTCAGGCACCTGTTGCTTGAGAATCCACATTGGATTCAGTATAAAGCGCATTTATAAAGGAAGGCAGAGCCCTAAAGGAATATGCACCATAGCAGTGCTGAAGCAGTGCCTCAGGCACCTGCCGCTCAAGTGTTTATACCAGGTACAGTAAAGCGCATTTGAGTTGAAATGGAAAGCAGTGTCATAGAGGATTACGTGATGATTTGTGATCGCTGTAGTAGCTCTCACCTCTTCTGCATCTTCGTCCCCCTCGTCCCCTTCCGATAGCTGCTGCATTTGCTGCTGCACGCCATCTGCTGCTGCTGCCAGGATCATGCCTGCGTCTGCTGCTGTGCTAGGACCTGCAGCAGCAGCAGCAGCAGCAGCAGCAGCAGCAGCAGCAGCAGCAGCAGCATGAGGAGCAGCAGTGATACAAGCAAACGTACACACAGAGATCAGGACGGCAGGATGAGCAAATGCGGTGCTTTGACTGAGAGCACTGCCAATGAGCCTTAGCTTAAACCTGTGCTGAAGCTCAAACCTATTGTGTGTATACTGATGATCCTCATGCGGGTGTTGCAGTGGTAAACAAAGGCACCAGCCCCTGAAATGCCACTGCTGCTGCCAGCTGATCTGCTGCCCACTGCTGCTGCAACGACTGGGACTGCTGCTGGCACTGATCACGATCGTAAGACTTTCTAAATGGTGTTCCGAAACCCCTTTACAGCGCTTTGGACCCCCATAAGGACTGCAGCTGTTGCGAGACCAATGCTGCTGCGATGGGGAGCCTTGGTCTGCTGATGCTCACCCTCATCTGTCTCAAACTCTTCCTCAAACTCGTCATACTCCTCGTACTCCTCTTCGTATTCATCCGACTCGATTGGTCCCTGCTTGGCCATGCTGCTACTGCTGATCGACTGAGACGGTCTCGGCAGCAACACGGCCACGACACAGCTTGACCCGCACTTTTTTCAATGATTGCTACCTCCAAGATTCTCAAAACGACTTCAATGTAGATGTTGGACAGTGGCAGGTTTGACTTTGCTGCCAGGCCAGGGCACAACTGCTAACAGGTTGGAATGTGCAGGATGCGATTGTTGAAGGTGTGCAGGCTATCAAAGGGATGAGCTGTCCTAGATGGACCACCCTTATGCCAGCCAGTCAATGACACTTCATACATGACAGCAAGGAGATACTGCTTCTTGCACTTCAACCCGCAACTCATTTTCAGCAGGTAGGCAGCAAGGACAGAGGTACTGTGCATCTTGGTGGTGAGTTGGTGTGGCATAGGTCCATGCGCCGCCGCCAAACACATCCTACATCCACCCAACTTTTTTCAACATGCAATGTAGCTGAAAGAGTGGCCATCAGTGAATGCTTAGAAGCCCAAGGGCAGGAGCCATCGCGCCGCCATTGTGGCCACACATGCGCATTCAAGCAGTGCCACACAGTGTCGCAACGGCTTGTACCTGGTAGCTGGCCAGCCGCTGTGCCACCGGGTGCCTAGCTAGCTAGAGGCTGGCTGCACTCATGACTCTGATGTCACGCTGGCTGCCGCTGCTGCTGCTGCTGCTGCTGCTGGTGCTGCTGCTGCTGCTGGTGCTGCTGCTGGTGCTGCTGAAGATAGCCCTTGTGATATTGGATCCCACCACTGGATGATCCTTGGCCGCTCATACGTTCCGTCTCATGGCCTCTTCCCAGTACCGTACTGTGACACTGGTTGACTACCTGACTACAAGGCTTGTATCAGAACGAGTGTATATGCATTGGTGCACATGTGCATCTAGCCACTAATACTCACTGAGTGCTGCCCCACCCGTAGTTCCCCCCAATAATACACACGCGTTCGATTGTAGGGAACTCAGAGACCAAACAGATGTGCAGCGACGAAGGCAGCCACGTAACTTCGACGATGGCAACTGAACCGCAACACGAAACAGAACCGAGAACGTGGACGAGACAGTGTTGTTGACTACAATCACCCGATCAAGGTGCACTGCACAAGCTGGCAGGTATAGGAGCCCACTGCAATGTGACAGCAGCGTACAGCTAGAACCCAGCTGGCACCATACCCACACCGTGCAGTGACCCTGCACTACAGGGGGGTGTCATCGATGCATATGGCAGGGCTCTACTGCCTCCTGCCAGATGTCAGGAATGTCACACCAGGATGGGAGGGGGGGGCTTTCAGCCGCTAGGGGGGGTGTGATTTGCCACGCTATCAGCACTACTAGTAGTAGTAGTACTACTAAACTGGGTCAGGGCCACGCCTGACCGCCCTTTTTGGAGCCAACTAGGCTCATTACAGAATGGCCGAAGCCCAGGTGGTGTCAAGCTGGATCGATTCCTGTCAGTTTATATGGAAACACGGAAGGCATGACTGCAGTGCTGCTCCTATTCCGTTGCGGCACATCGGCTGTTGCGGGCGTGCTGCTGTTGGGGTGCTGCTGCTGCTGCTGCTGCTGCTGCTGCTGCTGCTGCTGCTGCTGCCAGGCTGGAGTGAACATTTGAGCACACCTGATCATACGGCTGCACCGCGAATTGTGCAATGTGGTTTGTTATCAGATGCCAAAATCATTCTGTCATTCAGTCAGCCAGTCAGTCATACAATCAACGTTGGACACCGGTTGTCGACGTCGGCAGGTGCAGGCAGCTGCGGACCTCGGTCAATCCAACTTTCCTACCATATGGTACCATGAAGCGAGACGTCAAGCCAAATACGTTCCTGAGAGTTATCTGATTCATTCGATTGGGGTCAGTGGCCGTATTGTGCTGAACGTGCTGCGTGCTTTGGCGAGTACTTGGCTCGCAGCAGTGCCCCTGATTGCGTGCCTCCTCGCTAAGAAACATTCTTGACAAACGCAATGGCATCGTGCACTCCCGCTTACTTGCTGGCGCTCTTCAGGGCTAGCGTCAGCCAGCCCTATGCAGTAGCAACAGCAGAGGGTGTCCGTGCTTGCACTGTCTCGGGCATCTCCCAGTGGAGTTGGGGCATTTTGTGTGCCCTGATATGGTCCGTCTATCAGTTCATTGTGCAAGGCATCAGCTCAGGACCCAGCTGGACTCCCACAACAGCGGTGCAGTTGGTGCTGCGCCCATGGGGCTTGCCTCACCCGGGCACCTGCGCAGCACTGCTGTTCGCACTGCTCAGCACTTATCTGTGGGCGAGTCTGCAGGTGAGTGCCACCGCAATGTGCCAGATTGCTGCCCTGAAAAGGCTGCTGCTGGCAAGAGTGTGCTGCATTGACAAGGCTGCTGCTTGCCACGCAGCAGTGCGCACTGCATGCAAGAAACTTTCAGCATGGGTGCGGCTGGCTACAGTCGCAAGAGGATGGATGGATATGGTTGGTTGAAATGCACAGCGGGGCAAATGCACAGCAAGTTGCTGACATGTGGAAGGGCCCCACACGGTGTTTGCTGTCACTTGCACACGAGTCTGCACCACTAGCTGCAACAGTCCTGTCCACCCTATTTGCTGTTTGCCGCTGTTGACACTGCAATGCAGATGTCCAGGAGGAGCAATGCTCAGATGGCCCAAGAGATTGCTCGGCTGAAGGCAGCGAACCGCCTCCTGCGTGGGGGAAGCACACAACAGCGGGAGGGGACTCAGGAGCCGCTGCAGCAGGTCTCTGGGGAGGAGCAGGTGAGCACGGGCTTGATTGCAACAACATGTGCTAAAACAGTGACCATGATGGTCCGCCTACCATCACTAGGCAGCATTTTCAGATTTTTCACGGTGCAATGCTGCAGAGCCATGTGTATTAATATTAATATTAATATTAATATTATTAAATATTATTAATCGTGTATTAATATTAATATTAATAATACATGCATTGTACCCTGTGTCACACGCAAGTTCGCTGTCAAGTGTTGAGGTCAGCAGCCTGCGTCCTCCAACGGCGTTGTGCATTTGAAGCAGACTGGCTAGTCACCAGCTGCTGTAGCAGCGTGGCTACGTTTGCAGTCTTCCAGTGAGTGTAGCCCCAGTAACACTGTTGCGATAACATCTAGCACTGCAACTCAGTTGCAGTGCAACCTTGACCACCGGGTACTATGCACCCACACCATGCACCCTCACTATGCACCCACTGGGTGGCCCACCCACATGGTGACAATGCTCACTCACACTCAAATACATGCTGCTGCCCCACCTGCTTTCTGCATGTCCACAGGTCCAACAGGCGCTCCAAACAGCCGCCGCTGCCGCCCAGCTCGGCCTCAGCGTGGCAATGAGCGCCGCCATCGCACCCTTTGTCAAGTTCGCATCCACCCTACCAGCAAACAACGTCATCCTCAGCATGGTGTTGGCACACGGAGCTCAAATGGCATCTCAGGCTGCCACCACTGTTTCTGGCATTTACAGCCTTCCAGTGTTCCTTGGCTTTGGCAAGATCTCCGGTGCAGATCCCGATGCCCAGGCTGGTGCCCAGCGCCTTGCTGCTGCTCTCTTGGTGGTCATGCTGAGGCGCTTGGCAGGTAGCCAGGCCTTGCGCAATGAGGTGCGTGCTGCGCTGCTGCCCGAGTTTGGGGCCCTGAAGCCTGGCACCAAGTGGTCCACACTCAACGACAGGCTGTATCGCAAGTGGAACCAGCGGGAGTTTGGGGCTCTGTTGGAGCGCGTGGCAGGGGCTGAGCTTCAGTATGTCAAGCACAAGCACACCCGAGTCGCAGCTATGCAGATGCTGGCTCTGCTCATGCAGCACGGCTACATGCAGTCCTGAAGCGATATGTAAGCGATTGATCAGCAGTGCTGAGTGTCACACTTTAAGTTGGACAACCGCTTGTGCCCGCTCGGTGTGTTGAGCATGCTTCATCTCGTGCTGCACTGGCAGCACGGCTACTTCACGGCCTGATTGTGTTGAGGTGATGACCCGCCTGCACTTGTTGCCAGGCTGGCAGTCAGCGGCCGACCCAGCGGGGTTGTTGAGCATACAACAGGTTTGGACTCAGTTTACTGTGGCATCCTGCCAGGATGGAGCAGTGCTGCCGCAGACATCGGCTATGGCTGCGCCTTGATCTGGCCGGCCATTGGCAACTGAGTGGTGCAGTCGAGGCACGGCACACAGACTGGTCTATTAGGCTAACTAAGCCGTATGCTAGTCTTGCCATGCCAGCAGAGCTTGTGATGAAGTTGGTTCATGGTGCTTTGTGATGCTCCGCCACCCTAACAAGGCTTCGGTACGTTGTGCTCATCTGCATGAAGCCATTTGATGCTGTCCGACAGCAAAGCTGTGACAGCTTTGACAGCTGCTTTGACAGCAGCTTGCTGCGCAGCCTGTTGGTGTTGTGCACAGGCATGGCAACATGTGCTGCAGCTGTGGCTGCATTCAATGCACTCCTGGCAGCCTGCTACTGGGCCCCCCCCTGAATAATCCTTGCAATGCCATTGCTGGAAGCAGTGCTGCACCAGCACGGCACCCCACTGGGCGAGCTTGCCACCCAGGGTGCACTGCAGCAGTAATGGTTGCACGGTGTCATACATGCATTCACAAGATCTGCATCCAGTAGAATGGTGGCCGTTCAGCATCTATTCAGGGGTAAAGGGCACTGCCGCAGTGTCGTGACCGTCACTGTCGGACAGTGCGTATCATACACACATGATGTGTGTGTGCTTTTTGTGCGTGCAGCCTGGAGATGCCCTCACCGGCTGGCCATGCAGACTGCAAGTGTTTCTTTTTCGACTCTCTCATTTGCTGGGCCTCAGCGGCGGCAGCTGCTGCTGCTGCTGCTGCTGCCGCTGCTGCTGCTGCTGCTGCCGCTGCTGCTGCTGCTGCTGCCGCTGCTGCTGCTGCTGCTGCTGCTGCTGCCGCTGCTGCTGCTGCTGCTGCTGCTGCTGCCGCTGCTGCTGCTGCTGCTGCTGCGGGCAGTACCTTGTCACACAGGCTTCGCAATCACCCCACAGCACTTTTGACATTGCTGTGTGATTTCCATGCCAGTGGCTGCAATGGATGCATGGTGGTCACGCATGAATAAGTTGCTGACATGATACAATCATGACACCAGGTGCTGACCCTTGGCTGCAGCTTCGACTTCAGACTGAGCCAACATTATCCACCAGGCATGTTTGATTCTGTGTTGCTGTTCTCATGCTGACGGCTCACAATGCATGCGCAGCAGTGTGCCTACTGCTATCGCCACTACGGAGTGCCAAGTTGCTGCTCTGCCTTTTGTCATTGCATGGGTGTGCTGGCGTGCTAGACACAGCCCCAGACTGTCTTGCGTACCTTACGGTCGTCGGCTGCATCTGCATTGTGATGTGTGCAACCACCATGACACCTTTGGAGATTGCTCTTGGCGAGATTCTGGTAGCGCGGGCACATTCGGGTGGAGAAAATGCAGTTCTCCACCAAAGACGTCGCGTTACAGTTTTGGCCTGTCACGGCGAGGCGAGGGGCCTGACTGTAGGGCTGGGTACAACTTGTGTGCTACACAGTGTGTGTGAGCAGAGATGTGTGGAGATATGTATGGTACCTGTATGGTTGTGTTTTGGGCGCTGACGAGCTTGCATGTGCATTCGGTCACACCATCCATGTCTGTCCAGGACGTGTGAAGTGTACTGCAAGCTATACAGTCCAGCCCCGTCAACTTTATTTACAAGTTGTACCGTCACCTGGATCATTTGCGCCTGCTGTTTCAAGTGTGATTGGACATTCAGCACATGCATCATCTCAGTGTTTGTTTGTTTGTTTGCAGTATGATTGCACTTGAGGCTTCATTGCCATGTGTGTTGGGTGTTTTGGCCGCTGTGTGCTGCTACGGGCTGCAATGCAGATAGTGCTGGCGAGCATGCATTGTTGCCAACATGCCGAGCTGGCCCTCAATTTCATGTGCTGATGGCAGCCGCTGCTGCTCCGCATTGCGGCAATGCTGCCTTTGCTGTTTGTCGCTACCTGCATTGAGCTTGGACCACTACCCCTGCTTGAGCTTCTGCTACTCTTGTGGGCTTGGATCATCAGACACGCCGTTGTTGTGCAACGGCTGGTTTTGTGATGGCGTGACAGCTGCTCTTCCACCACTGACGACCTTGCGCCCACCATCAGTGTAATACAGGGGCTGCTATGTGCACCTACACGATCAGCATTAGCACACCTGTTTCAGGCTCCAACGATATCTGCCTTGTAGACCCCACCTCACGGCTGAGCTGTGCAAAGCCTTTGCTGTTTGTGGTGTGTGTATGTGTGTGGGTGTGTGTGTGTGTGGGGGGGGGGGTTGCATGTGCTGTGCAGCAGGACCTCAGAGTGGCAAAACCTTGTCGTTTTCAAGTTGAATGCCTCATACCCGTATGAGTCCGGCATCGGTCATTGCAATGTACGCATGATACAATGCATGGCGGTGTATGCCAGTGGTTGCCACAGGGCATGTGTGGCAGCACTGTGACAGCATGTAACATGTTTCGTTTGCCCGCTGGCTGTTGCCTGGTCGCCTCAAAATGATGCCGCTAAGGGAAGCATTTCCTTTCAATACAGCGAACTCTGGAGTGTACGTGTGCCAGTGACACTTTTGGATACTGGAGGTTTTGGACACTTGTGCTGCGCATGCTTGATTGTTCACAAAGTAAGCATCATGATGATTCACCAGCAACTGACCCAGAAAAACTCAACAAATACCAGCATGTGGCATGCCTTGCGCAGCACCAGTACCCACAACAGCCACACACATTGGTGCCTGTGCATTGTGAGGTGCACACCTCTCAATGCACAGAAACCATCCACAACAGCTACACCGTGCAGTTACTGCATAACCACCAACACTGACACAACATGCAACCCAAGCCAGGCATGTTACACCAAACCCCACCATGCTGCTGCAAAGGTGCCTGAACAAGGGTCCATGCAATCTCACTAGGCGGATCAAAACGGTAGAACTTCTGGCACACACATCTGTCACAGTGCTGTTGTTGCTGATGGTGGGCAGCACAGATAGTAATCAGGACACCCCCCAAGTTGTGTTTCACAGCTTTGACGCCCAACACCGTCAAACAAAGCCTACTTATAAGCGGGGCCAACAAGGCCTGGTGTATGCTCAACAAACCCGACTGCCAGCCTGGCTGCGAATGCAGGCGGCTGGACCTGGAGCTCAGCACAATCAGGCCTATAACCGCCGGAGCGGCTGCATGCCGTGATCACTCATCATACGGTATGCTCAACACATTCACGCTGGCCAGCGGGCACAAGCAGATATCCAAAACTCAGCACTGCTGATAGATTTAGGCCATGATGTAGCCCTGCTGCATGAGCAGAGCCAGCATCTGCATAGCTGCCACATGGGTGTGCTTGTGCTGGACATTCTGGAGCTCATCCCCCGCCACGCTCTTCATAAGTGACTCAAGAGCTAGCTCCCGCTGGCCCCACTTGTCGTACAGCCTGCGGTTGAGTGTGGACCACTGGTTGCCCTCCTGAATGACTCCAAACTTGGGCAGCAGCTTAGTGCGCACCAGATTGCGCAAGGCCTCATTCTCTGCCAGGCGCCTCAGCATGACCACCAACAGAGCAGCAGCAAGGCGCTGGGCGTCAGCCTGAGCACCCTCCGTTGCGCCATGGATGGTGTCAAAGGAACGGAGGACAGGCAGGCGGTAGATGGCAGACACATCAGCCTCAGGTACAGATCCCTGTGCCAGCACCTGCCTCAGGACGCTGTCTGCTGGAAGGGTGGTTGCGAAGGTGATCAAGGGTGCAATGGCGGGGCTCGTTGCCACCTTGAGGCCCAGGGCGACGGCGGTAGCGGCTGTCTGGAATGCACCCTGGACCTGTGAGCAGACAGAGAGCAGGTGCAGCAGCAGTATGTGTGTCACACCAACAGTGCGTGGGCATGCTACGGCGTAGGTGCCATCTATGCCACCACGGAAACCGTAACAGCTAGTGTCTAGCCAGTCACCTGACTGCAGGTTTAGCTTCACAAAGCCATGAGCCATTTGACACTCTCCTCCAGGGGGATACTGAGCCTAAATTTAGGCTAAACAGGCAACACTTGACAGGTGACACAGCCTGTGTCAGAGCCACTGCTGGTCAGTAGCTTCGTGTCACTGCCGCAGTGCGCTGTAATATGTTGACGCGGCATGCGGCATGCCCGGCTAGTAGCCTGGATGAGGGGGGCACGCCACCCATTGTGACACACACCATATGCTATAGCCCCATAGCGGCTATGCCCTTGTATGAGTGCTCACCTGCTCCTCCACAGATGCCTCCAGCTCCTGAATCTTCTCTCGCTGTTGTGTGTTCTCCTCACGCAGTTGGACGTTCTCTTGGGCCAGCTCAGCGTTCTTCTTCAACAGCCGAGCCTTCTCTTGGGTCAATTGAGCCTTTTCTTGGGTCAGTATAGCCTTTTCTTGGGCCAGTTGAGCCTGCTCCTGGGCCACTTTGGCCTTTGCTTGGGCCAGGTCAGCCTTCTCCTGGGCTGACGAAGCATTGCTCATCTTCGCCATCTGCATTGTGGCAGAGAACTCTGTGTGGACAGGACTGTTTGCGCTGCAGATTCGTGTGCAAGCGCTGGCAGCAGAACACACCCTTCCACATGTCAGAGTGGTAGGACGGGAGGTCCAAGAGGATGAATGCATTAGATGTTTGCATTTTTAGTATGAACGCCCTCATGGTCCTTACTGAACCGTGAAGGGTGACCCTTTCCAGCAGCAGACAGCACCAGTGGTGCATGGCATTGCCACGTGGCACTCACCTTGAGGGTTGCTCACCAAAAAGGCGCTGAGAAATGCGAAGTCACAACACCAGAGCTGCGCAGGTGCCTGCAAGAGGCTAGCCCTGTTCTTCTTGTGGAGCCTCGAGGCACGCAACGAGGGACACTGCTACGAGCAGGTTCACGCCACAGCCCGGTGAACGTTCGGACCAAGGCGGCTCAAACGAGTGAGCTGAGTAACTCTTTAATCGTATTGCTGTGCCTGCACGCAATGAAGGACGCTGCTTCGAACCAGATTCACGCCAGAGCACTGTGTGTTCTATAAAACAAGTAACTAGCCGCTGAGTGTAATTGAGTTAGCTGGATAACTCTTGAAATCGTAAGTGTGCCGGTGCCTGAGCTTCCTCTAGCATGGTAGCGTGGTAGAAGGTTCGGCCGAACCGCGGTTGCCACCTGTCACCTCGTTAAGATCGAAGCGTCTGACAAATGAACGGAACATTGTCCCATGGGTCAGTAAAATATTAAGTTGAGGACTCACTTTCAGGGGGGTCAGCAGTAGCGAGAGGGCCGGAAAGTTATATGTTCTACTGCTGTTGTGTGTATGGTGCGCTGCGACGCTTGAAAGATTTCCATATGATTTGACATGTTTGAGTAATACAATCTGACCACCCTTTAGGCCCCAGGGAGCGGCGGGCACCGAGAACAAGTTGTCTGTTGCCAACGTAAAGTTGTATGTAGATAGCGGAGGCAGTTCTGGTCCATCCAATATACATAATAAGTGCTACAAAGAAAGCTGGGGGCAGTCTAGACAAGCGCGGTCGTCCCATGCGGCCGATCAAGTTATCTGCTGTTGCCATCCAGTTATCTGCTGCTGCTCTCTTTGAATTTAAAAGCCCAAATAGCCCAGGAAGTCCTTCGAGAGTGCAATTGAGATGTCTCAAAGTGGTAATCACTTGTTTACTGCACTCCTGCTTCACTTATTGGCTCAATCAAGTTATATGCCTTAGCTGACTGACGTTCTCACGTGCCCCAGGCAAGGTTTGCGCTGATAGGAAAGTCCAAAAGGTGCTACAAACCATACAGGAGCCTTCAAAGGACATCCAAAGCCTTCCCAGTCAGCCAGCAAGTTATATGCTTGCCTGGTTTGGGTCAGCAGCTGCGCTATGCGCTTCACTGGTGATGTAAGACTATTGCATGTCAACAATAGAACTATCCAGAACGCATATATGCAGCATTCACAAGCGTTCATGCCGCTGACTAATTGTGACCAGGCTGTGGGACCTTCAGTGAGGCTGTCAAGTTCAAGTGCACTCGCATCGGTGCAATTTCCAGAAGCAGCCAGCTGTGGAGGGCTTGCACAGCAGCGTTTCTTGTCTGTCTTGTTCGTAAAGGCGTCCTTTCGGGATCAGAAAGTCGCCCGGCCTGTCTTGGCCTCCTGCACAGTCGTCGCATGCACGAGCGTGATGATCATACGCAATATATGTCTTTCCGTCATACTCTGCCTGTTGCTGCTGAAAGCCCAGGCTCATATCGATGTGAGTGCAGCAGCAGCATCACACAACAGCAGCAGACGCTCCCAGGTCGAACAGCAGCTCCGAGGCACCTGATTCCCTAGTGATCTTGCACCTGATAGGAAGCCAATCGACGTCTGAGCCTCAGCAGCGCTTGCTGTACAGCCCAGCAGTTACTGCTGCATCAACAGTGCTGGAGCCAGGCAGTGGTTCAGCTTACAGTGTCCACCATCTGCAGCAGCTGCTGTCATGGCTTCTGTTGAGTGGTCACTGGACCAGCTGTTTGGCAGTAAGCGTGTTTGCTAGCAAGCAGTTGCTGGGTGCAGCCAGGGCATGCTGCACAGCAGCACACTCCAAACTGTCAGCGCATTCTGTCGGTGATTGCCTCAAAGCAGCTGTGTGGTTTGGCACATGCACCATCTGTGTGTTGACTGTACTAGCGGCTTTGTCACTGGCGTTCGCAGTTGGGGCACTTTGCAGCCTGCTTGCTGTGGTTGCCTTGGTGACTAGCCTGCCTGTCGCTGCATTGGCTGACCTCGTGAGGTTCATGATAACCTTTGCCCGCTTTGTTGCAGAGCTGTGCTGCAGTCAAGCCCATGCTTTTAAGAGGTTTGCCGTGTCTAGGATTCCTGGCATACTCACATGCTGCTGTATTGCAGTGGTGGTGGGGTCAGCTGGCATCGTTGTGGCAGTCAAAGCTCATGACCAACACCCTTTCTGGTTGTCCCTTCTCACAGTCACTGTCATGGTCAGCCTTGCAGTCCTGGTTGCACAGTATGTGCCAGCGGTAGTAGTGAAAAGCGTGATGGCAGTTGCCACGTCCATCACAGCGGCTGTCACCAAGGGCTTCACATGGGTGTGTGGCAGCACAGATTGCTGCATATCAGCCACATGCCAACTAGTCTTCAAGTGGTGGTGGGTGGGTGTTGTGCTGTGTGGGTTGTGCTGGGAGGTACTGCCGCCTCATGCGGTTGTGGAAGGTTTCCTGTTCAGCATCTCCATGCAGGTCATAGCTTGGTGCAGCAGCAAAGTCATCACATGGGCATGCAGTGTGGCTGGGTGCTGCACAGCGTATGCATGGTGGCTGCCAGTATGGCACAGGAAGGCGTTCATCGACTGGCTGTATGATACTTGGCAGTATACGGCATACTCGGTGGTCATGGGCTGGTTTGGTGTGGATGTGCCAGTTGAGGAGCTACCCATCAAAGCAGGTGACAAACCCATCAACAGCACCCACAGCATGCTCTGGTTTTGGTTGCATACGATGCATACCCCAAAACACCTACGTCATATCAACTGCAATTAACTCATGCCCTGTGCGCTGTGCCCACACCCTTCACTCTGTTGTGGTGCTGCCCCTGTGCTGCAGGTGCTAGGAGGAGGAAACTTTGGCAAAGGCAAAGAGTACATGCAGCCGGACGAGCAGTCACTGGTGCACGCAGTTGCAACTGGGTGGCACACCTGGCCACAATGTTCACCAAAGTCAAGGCGATCTGCAACTTGTGCATTCGCAAGGTGTTGCTGGTGTTCAAGACAGTTGGGCCTATATTACCTCTCCTGGTCGTACTTCTGTACTTCTGTACTCTGCCGACGGCAGCTGCCATGGATGTCAACAGTGGACACTCAGGTGGGAGAGAGAAGGGGTGGGGTACTGCACTAGGCTGCACTAATGCCTGCCACTGTGCATGCCGCTACGCCCGCCACTGCGCCGGGCATTACCGTTGTTGCCCCTCCCCCTCCCCCTCCCCCTCCCCCTCCCCCTCCCCCTCCCCCTCCCCCTCCCCCTCCCCCTCCCCCTCCCCCTCCCCCTCCCCCTCCCCCTCCCCCTCCCCCTCCCCCTCCCCCTCCCCTCCCCCTCCCCCTCCCCCTCCCCCTCCCCCTCCCCCTCCCCCTCCCCCTCCCCCTCCCCCTCCCCCTCCCCCTCCCCCTCCCCCTCCCCCTCCCCCTCCCCCTCCCCCTCCCCCTCCCCCTCCCCCCCCTCCCCCTCCCCCTCCCCCTCCCCCTCCCCCTCCCCCTCCCCCTCCCCCTCCCCCCCCTCCCCATCCCCTTCCCCCCGCCCTCGCCCCCTGCCCCAGCCCTCGCCCGGTCATGCGCCCCGCCCCCGCCTCGTCCTGGGCCCCGCGCGTTTCCGCCCTCACTAACGCTGTCAATCACCTCCCCCTCTGCATTGCTGCACTGTCCTGTGCCCAATGTGCCCTCTTCTTTGACCTGTCACAGACCAGCATGCCGGTGGCGCCGGCATGGCTGTGGCAGGTGCTGCAAGTGTTGCAGGTGCTGCATTAGGTGCGCCCCGCCCCCGCCTCGTCCTGGGCCCCGCGCGTTTCCGCCCTCACTAACGCTGTCAATCACCTCCCCCTCTGCATTGCTGCACTGTCCTGTGCCCAATGTGCCCTCTTCTTTGACCTGTCACAGACCAGCATGCCGGTGGCGCCGGCATGGCTGTGGCAGGTGCTGCAAGTGTTGCAGGTGCTGCATTAGGTGGCAACATAGTGCATGCAGCGTCAGCACAGGGATCATGGCGGGCAAGTGTTACATGTGGTGAGCCTGTCAACACCCTTCCAGACAGCCTACGGGAGTTTTGCGAAGCCAAAAAGCATGAGCTGCCAGTCCGGTCCGGTAACCAGGCAGGCAGTACTTGGGCTCCTGGCAAAGATTCTGGCTTAACTTGGGACCGCATCAAAAGCTCGGCTGCCGGGGTGAAATGCCACAACTGGACCACCTTTGTACACTCGCCACCAGACCCCACCACAATGTATGATTATCGGTCTGGTGTTGCCCCAACTTTCAAGGAGTTTTGCATGTCGCGCATCAAGGTTGTCTTTTGGAAACCTGATGCATACTGGCTCAACCAAGACGTCAAGGTGACATGTCCTTGTTGCAACGGACATGACAAGGTCTCACACAAGGGGTGGGCCAACCCAAGACGTGTTTGTGGCCTCAACGGCTCGTACTACCTGTATGCGTTTGTTTACCAATGCTCAAGGGACGGTTGCAAAGAAGGTGAGCCAAATGTGTTTGCAATGCTTGAGGATTCCCTCCATGTGTGTTCAGCGACAGCGGGGCCTGGCATAATAACAACTAGTATATGTAGTGATGGCACATTCCTCTGCAACAACGTGGCCGCTTTGTCATACTTACCTGTTGCCTTATTGTGCTCGACAGGGTCCAAGCTGAAGACCTTCAACAGTGCACAGCCAGAAGTGCTGGCTAAATTGCCTGAGCATGTTGCACAAGCCTTCCCTGTCGTGCTAACCAAACGAAGTGCCATTGGCAGAGACCTGTTGGACCTGATCAGCACAGAGGTGTTGCGCACGTCTAACTTCTCTTCTGTGGCGGACACCATCAGGGAGCTGTGCGGCAAGCATCACCTGGAGGCTCAACAGCACTACCTCAAGTTTGTCAAAGGTATGCCCCTAGGAGTAACACCTGCCACAACAGTGTGCCCGTGCTCACTCACAAGCGCCACAAGCTGGAGCAGACATCTTGTGCTGGCGCAGCTAGTCACGCAGGAAGTCGGCATGGAGTCGTTAGTGTTTGTATAGCGACGTTCTGCTTTCACCTCGCTGTCCGACGGATAGCTGTCGCCATTGTCGGTTGTGACCTTGCCAATCGCCACTTCTTTGTGATTGCTGTGCTGCACGAAGACTTTAAGATCATGCACCTTGTCACGCCGCGTTTGAAATATGTTTCGACGTGCTGAATTCTGGCTGCGCGGGACATTCGCCATGGCATGTTTGCAGATGCCAAGCGGCGATACTCGGGAACACTGCAGGCAAAAAACAAACCTTTTAAGCTGGTGACAGACGGGTCAACTGAGTCGACAGACTTGGACGACACCGCGCTTCGCGACCTGTTTGTGCACAACGCCAGCGCAAACTGGATCGGGGACGTTTTTCTGGCCCACGTCGACACAGACTTTGTCAATAGGTACATGGCATCCATAACGGGTAACTTCCTTTGCATGGATCATACCTTTCAGACCACCAAGGGAATCAGGGCTGCAGATCGCGCAAAGGTGTACGAGGCCATTCTCACAGTCATGAACGAGAAGTGCCAGGTGGCTGGCCAGTACATGACGCAGACGAAATCTTGGCTGGAGGTCGACAAAGCAATCTCCCTGTTGTGGCAACGCTACGACAAGATGGCTGCGATGTGCACGCCGGGGCAGGCCGATGATCCCGCGACTCAAGCGCAGCGTGATGAGCTGCTGCGCAAAATGGTGAGGGCTGGGACTGTTGTTGCAGTTGCGTTGCTATGACCTGATGCGTTGACAGCCCATTGTTCCTGTGCTGGTGCAGGTGCCAAGATATGTCTGGGTGGATGACGTGGAGGCTTCAAAGAACAACATCGCTAATTCTTTTCAAAACGCACACGGCAGGTTGGACCTCACTATTCAAGTTCTGATGGATAGTACGCACATGATGCGTCGGTATGAGAGGGCTTGCAAGCCAGGCCACCCCTTGTTAGGTGGGTCCAGTGCTTTTTTGGGTGCTGATCATTGTGGGATGCGCCATTCAATAGAACGTCTAACGCCCGGGTGGCGTCAGTACTGCATCGATTCCGTCCTGCTGTTTTTGATACAAGTGGGCATACCCTGGATTGTGCAGACTGGGGTTTCATAGGTGGCTGGTTTTCTGGGCGAGGCTTTCTCATTGTGGGGCTGCTGCTGCCAAGGTGGTAAACGGTTGCTGCTGCTAGTGTGCTGCTGCTGTATGTCTGTCACAAACAGGCTGCTGATGGCCATTCCCGGCCTTCCAAGGGCCTGGAGAGTAGCGCTTTTGATTTGAAACTCAGATACGACATGATCGGGTACCATATGGCATAGCACTCATTGCTCAACGGCAAGCTTCCAGCAGCAGCAGCAGCAGCAGCAGCGAGTGAACGTGTATGCTGCACCCTTATACCCCTGTCCTGCTCCTTTTGTCCACGCAAGTGTTGCTGATGGGCTTGATCCGCTGATGTCCTTATCTGTTCGGCACATCCACAGCTGACGGTCTGTTAGTAACCAATTAGTCAACTCGCGCTTGCCCCGCAACCTGGGCCCGAAGACCGCATCAAACGCTTAATATTGTATCGTCGAGCACGTTTGTGCTGCCGTGAGGCTTGCGGTGCTTTAGGCATGTGCAAGGATATCGTCCATGTTCATGAGGGTGTCTTTGCAACCAGGCGTTAATAGGGTACAGTCGTGACTCCACCGCCACCTACAAATACACACGACTATTTTGGCAATGGTGCCTTTTGCATTCCGGCCGACAGCAGCAGGATCAATATTTGCGTTCGCTGCTGCTGCATCCATAACCAGCTCACAATCAGGATTTCTACTCCTTATTAGTACATTGTCAACCAACGGCCAGCCAAGGCCTGCTCTGGCACCTCTTGGACCTTACTCCAGACAACTTTTGGCAGTCATGTGTGTGGGTGTGAGACCCGTGCGCTGTATTGGCATCTATTCCTAAAGGAATCGATGCAATACCTGTTGGCACGTTCTTGGCAGCTTGCAGTGCACAATGCGACACATTCATCAAGCTGACTCTAGAACGTGTCATCGTCACTCATAAGCTTTTCACCTGGTTTATCCTGCAATGTCACAGGCGAGTTTCTCAAGGCTCTCAGCAAGGCAATCTTCATTCCGCATGACGAAGATGTTGCGGCTGAGCGACGCCGGCTTGAGGCAAAACGCCGTGCCAATCCCGAGGAGATGCCGGCACAAGAGATTGAGCGCCTGTTGAATGACACCAAGTACATGAACAGCAAGTGCCGCCGGTATATACCTGAAAAGGAGTTGCTGGCGACGCGCCTTGATGATGTGTACAACTCGTTCAAGCATGCGATTGACCGTCAAGCTGGACCCCTCTTCAAGAGCAAAATGAAAACCGTGCATGAGCGCCAGATGGCATTGGTGCGCGATAACAGGCTGTCAGGTGGGTGCCAAACGTGTTGCGGCAAGCTGGTGCAGTCATTGAATTCGGAAACATGTCACCCAATCGTAACCATTGTTTCGCCTTTGTGTGGTGTGCACTGCTGCTGTCAGACCCGCTCCCTGTGCAGGACATGCACAAGAACATGGCCAAGCCTGCTAGTGATGTTCCCAGCTGGTTGACGTTCCGTGGCAGCAGCAAGTTGGAAGGCTACCATCGTCACCTCCATGATATGCTCAGTGGCAGCAACTACAGCTCTGAGTTGGCTGATGTCCTGATTTTGATGGGGAACTTCCGATGGAATGTGGACCGTGCCATTCAGCATGGTGACCTCCCGGCCATCGGGTGCTATGACCTTTGGACAATTGTGGATGTCAACACGCGGGCAACTTCCTTGGGTTTCCCACAGCCATATCCCACCTTCAACCTAGTCGTCCCAGCAACAACGGATGAGAAGTTTGGGACAGACTATGAGGCACCTTGGACAGAGGTAGGCACTGCAATTCGGGCAGATGTACGCCGCATGCAGGCACAGGAGGCTGAGGAAGCAAAAGCAGGTGAGAGTTGGTGTGTGTGTGTGTGTGGGGGGGGGGGGGGGCAGCCATGTCACTGACTGAATACTGACGCTGACAATAGACATGGTGATGTTGTGCGTGAAGTTGTAGCTCATGACATGCTCATGCCACATTGAAACACTGCTCTCACTACATTTTTTGTGGGGGATGTCTCTTACATTGCAGATGCTGAAGCTGGGCAACAAGCTGCGGGCCCATCAGCTGAGCCAGGTGCAACAACAGGCAACCCACCCGCAACAACAACTGCAGGTGAGCTACAATACGTATTGTGGTGTGGTGTGAGGACTGTTGTTGTGCTGTAGGTTGTGTATGCCGTATGCTTGTTGGTGGCTTTTGACAGAACGTACAGGTTTAACTGCATGGTATGGGCACAATCATAGTAATGCCATTACTGCAAACAATGCATGTGTTGCGACCATGAACATCAGGTGGCCCAAGCCCCAGCAAAGAAGCCCTCAAGGCAGAACTGAGGGGAGTCAGGGAGCAACAGGCGGCCACTGCCCACCGCCTGGTGCAGCTTGAGGAGGCCAACAAGGTGCTGAGTGGCAGCTTTCAGCAGGTGGTCAACACAACACAGCATCAGGATGAGGTCGCAAAGCCTTACCTCAGCAGCAGCGGCACCTCTACGACCCCAGCAACAGCACCTACCTCCAACCAACAGCCACAAGCCACAACTGCGGCTACAGCAACACCTCCTACATGTAGTGCACAAGGCGCCACGCAGGCCACCGCTGGCAGGGACGATGTCAGTTCGGCGGAACCGGCAGCAACAGCACAGACAGCCGCGGCAGCGGCAGCGGCAGCGGCGCCGGCAGCAGCACAGGCAGCTGCTGCACATGCAACTGCAGCTGGAGCTGGCAGACAGTGGCCCGGCATCTGCTTCAAATGCTCGATGCCTGGCCATTGGGCCAAGAACTGCACAAATCCTCCCCAACAGCAAGCCCACACTACCCCCAACATGCCAACGGGTACGTTTCCAACTTCCATGTGCTGCAGTATGGATGCTGGTTTCAGCCCCTATGCTGCACAGTGATTGGCACGGCCGTGTAAAGGCTGGTCTCAAACAAATTTCACTCACTAACCTGCGCACTGACCTATGTTGCATTTGCAGGATCAACCAATGGTGATGCAACAGGACCAGCATCACAGACACAAGGGACGTCACAAGCAAACACCTGCTTCCACTGCAGCAAGCCTGGGCACTGGGCGAGGGATTGTCCGGACAAAACACAGCAACAACCCCCCCGCACCTGGACTACCACACTACCCAACAGTAGGTCACACCGTCAAACAGCCAGACGGGTTTGCACGTAGGTTTGGAGGCATCGATAGGAAACCATGTGTGTACTCTTTGATGCCATGGCAACCACATCAGCTATAACCGTTGGTGAAGAAAGCACCCTGCACACTACCGCTCATCAATGCCCGCCACCTCTTCCCGTGCCATGCCGTGCCGCAGGCTTTCCAAAGCAACCTGTACAAGGGTATGGAAGCTGTCCATGGACCGGGGAGTTTCGCAAAGGTGGAAGGATAGCACCCACACCACCACCAGCGTCAATGGCAGCACATGCAGGGGCATCCATGCCTACACCAGCAGGCACAAGCAGTGTTGCGGCAGGTGTGGCGGCAACGCCAGGAGGCAGTGCTGCGGCAGCTGCTGCGGCCAGCGCAGGAGGCAGCACTGTGGCAGCTGCGGCGGCCAGCGCAGGAGGGGCCGCTGCTGCAGCTGCGGCGGCCAGCGCTGGAGGGGCCGCTGCCGCAGCTGCGGCGGGTGCCTCCGCTGTAGGGCGCAAGGCGCACAACGCAGCCACCAAGTCCTCATCACTAGCCAGAGGAGCAGCAGCAGAGCGATCACATGCTGCCGCTACCCGACCAACCGTTGCAGCAGCGAAGCAGACAAAACAGGCCGCAGCTGATGGTCCTGCCAAAGATACAGCAGCCGCCGCGCCACCTCAACTGTCTGAACAGCAGGCCAGATCCAAGCGCCGACGCATGCCGGCAAGTTTGTGCAAGGATCACATTGATGGCGGTATGTACGCAGATTCGGAAGAGTTTGATGAATTGCTTGCCCAGCAAGGTGTTGGGCCACTTCAGCCTCCGCCAAAGAAGAGCGGCACCACCAGATTTGCAGCACCAACGCTAGGAGATGCAGGCGACAACAGAAAAAATGCCATTACTTGTTCATCTCAGAGCCTTCCAGAGACGGAGCGGTTGCCATTTGTACCTTGCCACAACCCCAAGTATGTCATTGTGTATGACGAGAACAGGAATCTGTCCCGGCTTACCAGGGTCCCCACGGGAACCAACGCTGACAGACTGGATGACGTGTGTGTTGACCTTGGTGCCGAGGCAATCATGAACGAGAATCCTGGCAACACTTCAAAGGTGTTCATCACCCGGAGTGATTTCATGACGTGCTTGCTGTCATGGTGAGTGTGAAGTGCATATTTGTTGCATTGCATGGTACTGTACGGCTTGTACACATGAGCCGATCGGCCCATATTCCCACCAACACCTGACCATGTTTTTTTTCTGATGTTTTTACAGGACCCCACCAGGCTATCATGAGGCTGACGGCCTTCCCGATTATACCAACAAGTACAACTTCCAAAATGTGCAGGGGTACCATAAGCCACAGCACTTGAAGCACTACACCACCAACCCCAATGGCGACCCTACACTCCTTGACTTCGAGTTCTTCATGGTCCCCGTGGAGCGCAATGGTCACTGGTTTTTGTTGGTCGTTCACTTGTCACGGGAGCCAGGGCAAAAGGCCGTATATGTGGTGGATTCCCTGAGCTACAACTTGACAGAAAGCAGCAGAGAACTGGCACAGTATTTGTTACAGTACTTGACAGACTACACCAAAATGCACTGTGGGCGCACCAAGAACATGTTGAATTTGCTCAGTATGGACATCAGGTGAGCAACGCAGAAGCAGTTCTGACAACTCCCATTGCCACCAACCAAAACCTCCTCCTTTCCACATTTGACGGTCTGGCCTATCTTGACCTCAACAACTCGAGCTTGGACAACGGCAATGCCTGCTGTGCTGGTGTGTGTGTTGACGCGCAAGCACTCAATTACATGCCAAACTGTTCCTTCCCTGCAGGTTGCTGCCCACTCAGAACCAGTCTTCCATCCATGAGTGTGGGGCATTTGTATTGGACTATATGGAAGCGATATATGGCAACCTGGACGTCAAAGCTGCATCCAACGTGCAACGGTCGGACTTCAGGCAGCAAAAGCTCCGGTGGCATGACAAGATCAAGACTATGATCGCAGCCAGTAAGTGCCAGTTAGTTTGGCGACCAACGCCATTGCCGGAGATGACCCTGCGTCCCTTATCAGGTCGTTGTGATGAGTCACTGTTGTGCACACTTAACAACATTTCCCTGTGATCGCAGGGCAACCTAAGCCGGCCGACACCGACGATGCGACCCTCGCAGCCTCCAAGTGGTGCAACGACCGTGCAGAAGCGGCCAGCCGCTGACACGCGACGGACGCCCAGCGGACGGCGCAATGCCACCACAACCGAAGTCAACCATGCCAAAGGCAACATTGTCACAACAGCCGAGTGGACAGCTTTCAAACTTTTGGTAGCAAAGCACACCACTAGTGAAAGAGGAAGGGGGAATGTTATCCTATGGAACCGAGTGGCCGACGACTGGCCAGAGACGTCTCCCGAAGCAATGCTGGTGCGCTTGTTGCGGGGCCGTATTGTCATAAACCAGAGGGTGTTCAGCGCAAGCTGGCTGTTGCCGTGCAGCGCATGCCCCTGCATGTTGTACATGCAACCCACAACGGCACCTGCATTGTTGACACGGTGATGCAAGGCACCCAACTACTCACCCCTTTGTCGTTGCTGTTGCTGTTGTCTTGTTGATTGTGCAGGAGTTGCAGCGCCTAGGTAAAGAAGACTGCATTGTTAAGCCAATAGACGCCAGCTGGATGAAGGAAACCTACCGGCTTCTTCAGCAGCAGGAAGTGCATGCTAATGCTGCTAAATACAGCCAAGCCAACAGAACGGCCGCAAGTGTCTTGCCTGAGCACTATGGGGCAGCACAACTGTTTCCTAACCATACGCTGGCAGCAGCAGCACCAGCACCAGCACCAGCAGCAGCAGCAGGGGCGGCCGCAACAGCGACATCACCCCCTACAAAGCGTGGGCGGCAGCAGCAAGGCGCAGCAAAGCAGGCAACTGAGCGATACAAGCAGAAAAGGAGCAGCAGGAGTGGCAGCTCTGTTGTAGGAGCTGCTGCCGACCCTGCAGCAGCAGCAGCAGGAGCAGCAGCGGCGGCAGCAAGTGCAGCAGTGATGGCCCAAGCAACAGCTATACCAGCCTGGTTCCTACAGCACCTAGCGTTGCCTATGTGGCCTGCACCCAACCCTGCAGAGTTCACCACAGATGACTTCAGCATGCAACACGCAGCTGGTATGGATGGGGGCACCTTGGAGTCTGACAGCATGGCCTGGGGAAATGCTCAGGGTGGGATGGCAGGTTCCCAGATTGTTTGGCCAGCCATGGCCCCGGCAGCGGCACAACAGCAGCAAGCTCCCCAGGCTGGGATTTACAGTGGGGTGGGAGTTTCTGCTGCCACTGCTGCTGCTGCACATGTAGCAGCACCAGTAACACATGCCTGGGGAGGTGCTCAGGGTGGGATGACAGGGTCGCAACCTGTCTGGCAAGACATAGCATCTGCAGCAGCACAGCAGCAGCAAGCTCCCCAGGCTGGGTTTCATAGTGCTGGGGTGGGAGTTTCTGCTGCTGGTGGTGCAAATGTAGCAGCACCAGTCTCACAGGCCTGGGGAGTTGCTCAGGGTGGGATGGCAGGGTCACAACCTGTCTGGCAAGACACAGCACCGCCAGCAGCACAACAGCAGCAAACCGACCAGGCTGGGAATTGCAGTGCTGGGGTGGGGTTGGCTGCTGGTGGTGGTTCTGCTGCTGCTGCTGCTGCTACTGCTGTCAATGCAGCAGCATCAGCAGCAGGGCAGCATCCTGATCATCAAGCTGGTTATGGGGCCCCGGCACCATCAGCAGTGGCGGCAGCAGCAAGAGCCATGCAACCACCGCAGGAGCTGTTGTTGCAGGTGTTTCCTGCAACCCCCCCGCCGGCACGCCGGCCCCTCCAGCCCACAAAGCGATTCAAACCCAAAAGGGGCGGTGTGGGCAAGCCCAAGGCTTGCAAAGGTTGCCACAGGTACAGGTTGGACCATGAAGGAGAGCCCTATGGAGAGAAGATATGTGTGAGTGTTTTCAGGTGTACAAGGGACCCCAACATAAACAAGTGCTCGCACGAACATTGCCCTTGTTACTCAGAAGATATCACTGAAGTCAACCGCACATTGGCAGAAGTAGCAGCAAGGGCAGCTAGGGTGGCACAGGCAGATTGAATATGGTTGTGGTTGCAAGGATTGGGAGGTGCCGACTCGTCCTGTTGTTGACTCCGTTGTTTGAACCCTTCAGATTAGCATGTATGATGCCTGGTTGAGGACTTGTGGTATGCAGTGCTTACTGCTCACTGTCTGCTGCAGTTGGCATCGCTGAGCTGGCCGATGTTATCTTTGGTAATCCCACTGCAGTACCTTGTTTTTGAAACAACAGAGCAGCATGTGTGGGGTGGTGTTGCATCAGCCGTTTCAGCGCTGTTGTCCTATGCCCTATGCATGCATGCGTTGTGGCCACAACTGGCCCAAGCTCTGCGAGGCAGCAATCCCTTCCAAGTTCTTTTCTGGTGGTGCTGTCTTATGCACCTGGGTAGATCTGTGCTTTAGGGTGTGCCCTTTTGCACAAGGAGCCTGCTGGAAAAACAAGTGTGTATTGATGATGATGATGATGATGATCAACTCAACTGAGCGGAGTTGCACATGTATGTCAACACAGTTGGACAACACATAAACATAGTTGCTGTCTACTCACATGCTTGATGTTGCTGTGGACCTGCACTCTTGCTACAATGTCAAAATGTTGATCGCCAAACAGTTACGGGTCTTGGAGCGGTCCTTCTACATTTGTATCAACACAGTATTGTCTGATACTGGCAAATCAAACACCCAGACTCCAGATCACACCCTATTGTTCACCCCAAAACACACGCTGGCTGAAGTGGAAAAAGTGTTTTGTGTGCCATGTCGGAAGCAGCCATTATTCATATTGGTTCAACCCAGTACCCAGTCCCTTTGCCCCCCCCCCCCTTCCTTTACCTTTCCCTTTCCTCTCTCCTTTCCTCCCCCCCCCCCCCCCCCCCCCCGTCTTTGTCTCTGTGTCTCTCCCCCTCTGCAGTTCAGGCGCGCGCTGCGCGCGCGCGCCCTCCCCCCCCCCTTCTTTCCTTTTCCCTTTTCTTTCCCCCTTCCCCCCCTTCCTTTCCCTTCTCCTCCTTCTTTTCCCACTCTGCAGTTCCGGCGCGCCCTCTCCCCCCCCCTCCTTTCCCTTTTTCCTTTTCCTTCCCCCTTCCCCCCCCTTCCTTTCCTTTCTCCTCCCCCCTCCCCCCCTCTGCAGCTGCCTCTCTTTGGCGCCTTTTTGCCCCTCTTTCTATGGCTGCCGGCCCTACAGAGTGTGCGACACCACAGAGCGACAAGCGCTGTTGGGCGCCACGTGTCCCCACGTGTCTTTTAAGTCAGCTGCACACATTGCTCTAGTGTCTCGGACAGCACAGAAAATGAGCATCAGCAGCATACTTACAAGTCGAGGCAATGGGTTCTTCTCCTATGCGGCTGAATTGTCAGGGGCGCAGCAGAGGAGGTAAGTACCTTATAAAACCTTGCGACAGCATGCAACGGCACTCAGATCATCTCGAACGCATTGCCGTCAAATTTAATATAAAGCAAAGTCTCTCACGCAGGCTGCTTGAGCTGGCGTGTGCCGTGTATGAGGAGGCCCTTGCAGCAGCAACGGACGCAGCAGATGAAGCAGCTGCAAACCAGCAAATTGCAGCAGCACAAGCACAGCTAGCTGCAGCACCAGTGCCCTCCGATGGCAGCCTGACGGCCGGTGGGGCAGCGGCCTCACAAGGCCTCCAAGGTGAGCAGGGTGTCCCTGACATCACACATGTGTATACACATTGGTGTGTCAAATCCTGGACGGGGCACAGTGAATGTATGCCTGGATGCGTGCCTGCCAGGTGTGACGACCCCGGGTCCCATGTGTTCTGGCACAGCCCATGACCAAATTCAAACCCAGCACACCGTGTTGAGTCAACAGCAAACCAACCAGGGTGCCACAGCCACGCCCACAAGCCCAATGGCCGGGCCCCGCTCTGAGAATCTAGTTACTCTGGTGTGTTCCACACCCCCGTGATGTCAGTCATTGGGTGGCATGAGCTTTCAAAAGCTCAACTTGATTGAGCTTCAAAGCTGCAGGTGTAACATTGGTTGGTTGATCAAAACACACGTCACCATTGCCTGACCACCACCCCCGCCCTTCTGCCCGCCCCTGCTTGCAGGCCAGGGCCAGGCCCCTTCCCAGGCCCAAGCCCTGGCCCAGTCCCACGCCCTCCACGCCGGCCAAATCTTTGCTCAGGCACTGGCCCAGACAACTCCCCAAGCCATGGCCCGGAACCTGGCCCAGAGCCTGGCCCAGTCCCAAGAGCCTGGCGAGGATATCTTCGAAGGCGATTGCGTCATATGCCTCGCCGACCCCGCAACAGTGATGACCCACCCTGCATGCACATGGCCATGTGCGCGTCCTGCGCAGCGGAGGTTGTGAGTGGCATGCAGCGTATGTGTGTGGTGTGCGGCAGCAACATTGTCGAAGTTGAGCACACGTAAGCTCAGCTGCCACGTCTGCCTGGCCCAGGCCCTGGCCCAGGCCCTGGCCCGCTCCGGCCCCAAGACCTGGCCCGGTCCCTGGCCCAGCCCCGCGAGCCCAACGAGGATGGCACAGTGTGCTTGGCATGCATGGAAGACCCCACCTCAGTGATGCCACCCCTGCATGTACATGGTCATGTGCACGGCCTGCGCAGCGGAGGTTGTCTATGGCATGCAGCACATGTGTGTGGTGTGTGGCTGTCACATCCAAGCCTGGCTGCCTCTTCAGCCAGCGAGCCAACCAGATTGGCTCAGCACTGCTTGACGCCTTCACAATGTAACAATTTGTCAAGTGTATCAACCATTGGGTGCCCAATGCTAGGGATGTGTCGAAGTGCATGCTTGACGTTGTGGACGGCATGTGTGGCTGCTGAAGAGGCTTTTGGTTGCATCGCATCTCACAAGGTTGGTCGGCACACAGGGTTGACATCATCTGATATGGTGGTGGGCATATCAGTTTCTACTGGGTGAGCTGCTATGCAAACAGACCGCTTTTGAGGAGTGATTCGGGACAACAGCAGCAGTGATCCAGCAGGGATTGTTGGGCACTTCCAAGAACAGGTCCTTGCAACACCTGGCATACATGGCGATGCACTCAATATAGCGACGCGTTCTCAGACCAAAGGTATAGCATAATGGTGCATTATCTAATGCAATGAGCTCTATAAAGCATTGCACCCTGCTGCCTCAACCCCCTCAACCAATCCTACCTCGGAGGGGCTGGTGAACATTCCACACCACGCGTTTTACTAAAAAGAATGGCAAGTTCGGCCGGGTTTGAGGTTGCTGCACTGATCTAATCTACGTTCCCTAATTCCTGCAATTCTGCCCTCAGGCAGGGGGGGGGTGCCATAGTGAAAGTGGGAGCAATCTTGCTGCAAAGGTGCACAACTGGTGCAGATGCCCGTGTTGTGGAGTCAGCGTTGGGGCCTGTCGGACGCAGGGATGAACGTAAAGCAAAACAAATATTGAAGCTGCGTGGCTAGACCGGCCGTTTGAGGCGTGGTGGGGGTCAGGCGGATGGTATAGGCGGTAAGCCGATTGACATGCTACCCTGTCTCCCGAACTCGGTGCTGGGCGCCCTTTCCTCACACCAAACAACAAAAGAACACGTCTGTCCAAGGCAACAGCCGTATCTGGCCGTCTGCGCTGTGCCCGCCAAAACGATTCGATGACAGTGCTTTTTTCCGGTGCAGCTGTCAGGAGACCAGCTTCGCTAAACATAGACGGTTTCAGTTCGATAAAGATATACTTCGTTGGTCACTTGGTAAGGCACGCGCGGCTGAGATGTCAGAGTGCTACTGCTGAGTACTGCTGGGGCAGTATGCTGAGGTGTAGCTGACACTGCAGGCATGCACTGTGGAAGGTTCCATGCGGCTGACACATGCAGCTGTAAATGGAGCAATGTGGTATGTGCAGCAGCTGTAAAAATAATGAAATTTTGGTTTTGTCCAATTTTTGTGGAAATGAAGTTTCTGTGGTGTCTGGGTGATGAATGTATTGTTACATAATGAAGCCACGCCCCAGAACAGCCAACATGGTGTTGCTGCTTAGGGTGCAAAACCTGCCAAAACAAGTGAAAACTGACTTGGCTGTTTTCCCCACGAAAATCAATTTTGTGATGTATGCCAGTGCCCCACAGCATTGACCTTGTACACACCATGCCAGGTCCAATCCCCACAGGGATCATAATGTACATGCTTGCACCCCAGAAGGATTGCGCACTAGGCCAGTCAAGACAAGTTACATCCAGCCAAATGCGGAGACAACACTACCAGCACTAGGCACGCAACACAGCCAAGCAGAACAGATGCACTACTACAGTCAGCCACTGGCTGACTGCGGCAGAACATATGCAGTACACTAGTCCAAAATACATGTGCCGACTGTCACAAGCCGCAAACATGCAGCCTTGTGCAGGCCACCCCCCCCCCCCCCACCAGCCTGGGGGTGCTGAGCACGGCAGCTGTCAAAACATCCCTCCTTTGTCTGCTTTTTTTCAGGGTGCCTGTCAGTGCCATGTTGGCCTTGTACGGTGGGTTCATCTGGGGCTTCCTCCTCTGGGATGTCGTGCATCACTCAGCGCCCTCTCAACGACCACTTGTAGCAACCTGATGTCACCCTGCAGCAGCAGACATAGTTGCAACACCATCATGTGAGGGTGCAAGGTGTTACATACAGCATATCGACTCGATGTATGGCATGGTATGTATGGCATACAAAAGCCACTAATGATACACTGCACCTGCAGGCCAGCTGCTGTGGAGAGCATGTAGTCTGTTACAAGCTGCATAGCGCCTGACATACTTCTTCGCCAAGTTGAATGCTTCAGGCTCATGCACATAGCGCCCATGCTTTCACTGCCAACATGCATTATGCCTATGACCTTGGAGCTTTGACCCATCCCTGCCACCCACATAGCTTCACCCCTGTTTTGACTGCACTGCACCGCTGCTGTTGCATGGGTGCAACCATCCTTCACTACATCCTGACACTGCCTCACCTTGAGGGAGTTCTTCTGTGGCTTTCATCACCCACACATAACGGTGCCAACATCATGGCCCAAGTGTTGCATGACCTGCAGCAACAACAGCAGCAACAAGCAATGTTGTGCAAACGCATGCCATGCAGTAGCACTGCTGCACAGCCGTCATGTTCGCTGGTTGGCTGCAGCACCCCTGTTGATGACTGTTTGGACCGTCTTAGGCAATATCCCTATCTAGAGCCTGCCACTGAACTGCTGCCAAGTGGATACTGCGCTGCAACTGCATCAGATAAGGTGTCAGGCAGTCCCAAGAATGGCACCACCCTGTACTCGCCAACAGACACTAGCATGTCGCTCTCACCTTTCGACAGCCCTGCCACTATGCGCAATCAGCCCGGCAACCAGTAACAGCAGCCTTGCCCTTGCCCTTCACCATTCCTGAGGCAGCATGGCAGCAGCACCATGATGTACAGTCAAGTACTATGAGGGCTGCCCTGGCAGCATTATTGGGTAGCTTACATGCAGCTGTACGGTCATCACAAACATGCTGAACCACATGCATTTGGCCTGCTATTTGGCCAAAGGGTTGTTTTGCTCAGTGGTGGCATGCATACTGGCCGCAAGCAACCAAACATGGACACGAGCGGAGCATGATTATAAGCTGGGAAATGCTGCATTGCACTGCTTGACATGATAGCTGCTTGGGCCAGGGTGCCCTTTGCCAAACAGTATGACCACCCTTTCCAGGAGTCCTCCCCCATACAAACACATTGTGCCACTCACCTGCCGCTTTGAGCTATCCATCACTCATCAGGCTCTGACCGCTTGCAGGACCCTGCCACTGCATTCAGGTGGAGGCATGCCTGCTCTGGTGCTTCGAGCTGCTTGGGCGAAGAGGTGTTCAGCCTGCTCATGACGATGTTGATGAAGCTGCAGAGCAGCTCGTGCTGCTGCTGCTGCTGACTCCTGCCCTAGTGTCACGTGCTGACACACATCTCCGCATGGAACCTTCCACAGTGCATGCCTGCAGTGTCAGCTACACCTCAGCATACTGCCCCAGCAGTACTCAGCAGTAGAACTCTGACATCTCAGCCGCGCGTGCCTTACCAAGTGACCAACGAAGTATATCTTTATCGAACTGAAACCGTCTATGTTTAGCGAAGCTGGTCTCCTGACAGCTGCACCGGAAAAAAGCACTGTCATCGAATCGTTTTGGCGGGCACAGCGCAGTCACATGATGGTGTTGCAACTATGTGTGCTGCTGCAGGGTGACATCAGGTTGCTACAAGTGGTCGCTAAGAGGGCGCTGAGTGCTGCACGACATCCCAGAGAAGGAAGCCCCAGATGAACCCACCGTACAAGGCCAACATGGCACTGACAGGCACCCTGAAAAAAGCAGACACAGGAGGGAGGTTTTGACAGCTGCCGTGCTCAGCACCCCCAGGCTGGGGGGGGGGGGGTGGCCTGCACAAGGCTGCATGTTTGCGGCTTGTGACAGTCGGCACATGTATTTTGGACTAGTGTACTGCATATGTTCTGCCGCAGTCAGCCAGTGGCTGACTGTAGTAGTGCATCTGTTCTGCTTGGCTGTGTTGCGTGCCTAGTGCTGGTAGTGTTGTCTCCGCATTTGGCTGGATATAACTTGTCTTGACTGGCCTAGTGCGCAATCCTTCTGGGGTGCAAGCATGTACATTATGATCCCTGTGGGGATTGGACCTGGCATGGTGTGTACAAGGTCAATGCTGTGGGGCACTGGCATACATCACAAAATTGATTTTCGTGGGAAAAACAGCCAAGTCATTTTTCACTTGTTTTGGCAGGTTTTGCACCCTAAGCAGCAACACCATGTTGGCTGTTCTGGGGCGTGGCTTCATTATGTAACAATACATTCATCACCCAGACACCACAGAAACTTTATTATCAAAAAAAATTGGACAAAACCAAAATTTCATTATTTTTACAGCTGCTGCACATACATGGCACAACAAGGAACACTACATCCACTTCATTTATTGTAGATGGTGCCACCCTGCAGTGAAGTTATCTGTCCTGCAATAATGGAAAGATTATGGTCCTTTCCCTTCCTCCTGATATGTTGCCTGAAGCCCGTCAGGCGCCAAAATCTCAGCACAATGCTGAGACAGCGTGATGCTCCTTGCAGATATGAGAGCAGCACTGCCAGCAGGGGCCCTCAATTTGGCACACATGCGCAGCCACTGGCTGAGCTGCTTATGCAGCAGCCGCCAATGCTGCTAATGCTGGGGACCCAACCTAGATCTGTCGTCACACAGTACAGTACTGTACCAGTACAGTACACTCTCAGATGATCGGATTAGTACAGTACAGGTGTTGGGACAAAGGCCCTCACTCAGCACCCAGCCAGCAAGCCTTGCAGAGGCTTGTCAGTCACACACACTCTCACACCGAGCAGCTCAGCTTTGATGCAGCCCTGACACAGAAGGCCCCTGACCGACAAGCAGCATTGGGTCACCATACAACTGCTTCAAGCTGGGGTCAACTGCTGCTGATGCTGCTGCTGCTGCTGCTGCTGCGTGCGGCAGCCGCATAGACTGCTGCTGCTGCTGCTGCTGCAGCAGCCAGTTGGTTGGGTTGACTTGAGCTGCAGCAGCAGCGACAGCCGCCGCAGCAGCAGCCACAGATGGGGCCTCCAGGTACCTTGCTGGAGGGAAAAAGGGCTGCCCGCTGCGTGTGAACCCAACTGCTTCTGCCCAGGCCAAAGCATCGCTGCGGCCACGCTCCACCTGTCAAGCAGCGGCAGTAGCAGCAGCAGCGGTTGCTGCAGCGGCGACTGACAACCTGCGCAAATGATGACCCACTGAAACCACAGCAGCTGGTAGCTGCTGCCATGGCAGTCTAACTGTGACAGCTGACCGCCACCTGCCCACGGCACCGTAATGCTACGTGAGTCATGTAGCAGCTGACAGCACTCATCATGCCGTGGAAGTTTGTAGGTCAAAGGGGGGGGGGGAGCTGCACACATGTCTTGAGTTGCTGCGCGGGGGGGGGGGCGGGGGGGGGGGGGGGGGGGGGGCTAGGGGAGGGGGGGTCTCGAAGATCCTCACATTGCCGCACTCACCATGTGGTGTATGAAGTCAGGGTTGGGTGGCTCCAGTGCCAGCGCTGTGGTCTGTTTGCGTGTGAAGGGCCAGTGCCTGTAGGTGTCAGGGCTGATGGCTATGGAGCTGTGCTGGGGCCGGGTGATGAAGGCGGGGAGCTTGGCGATCTGCCTGCTGGGCATGCTGTTGCAGCAGCAGCAGCAGCAGCAGCAGCAGCAGCAGCAGCAGCAGCAGCAGCAGCAGCAGCAGCAGCAGCAGCAGCAGCAGCAGCAGCAGCAGCAGCAGCAGCAGCAGCAGCAGCAGCAGGGAACCAAAGTGACATCAACTTGACATGATGCAACAGCCGTAGCGGCTACGATGGGGGGGGGGTGATGAAGGCAGGGAGCTTGGCAATCTGCTTACTGGGCATGCTGTTGGCAGCAGCAGCAGCAGCAGCAGCAGCAGGCAAACAGTTTGTTGAGTTGCACCTGTGACGTGATACCAAGTTGACAAAAGCTGTGGTGGAGTGCCTACTGACAGACTCCGTCCCCGGGTGGGGATGGTTTGGCCATCTGGATGCGCGCGCGGGGGGGGGGGGGGGGGGGGGGGGGGGGGGGCTTGATGACACACCAGCACTGCTAGCATTACATAGTGGGACTGTAGCCGGCATTTCCAGCACAACACAGCACACCACCATACCTGCAGACCAACACCGTGTGCGCCGCCTGTGGAGGAGGTGTCACCACACTGAGTAGCCCCCCATCAATGTGCAGCTGACCCCTGAACTTCGTAGTGAGTGACCCGTCACTCAGTGTGGGGAGGTGGCAGGAGGCCAGCACTGCGTTGATCAGGTCCGCACGGGTCTGGAAGGTACTGAACAGGCGGGTGCGGATTGTGGGCCAAACTGCAGCAGCAGCAGCAGCAGCAGCAGCAGCATGCACAAGACCCGGAGTCCGTGATCGGGTCTGTAGAAGGTCATTGCTTAGTCCCGGGTTGCCGATGCCAGCGGGGGCTGCTCAATCAGTGAAAAAGGCAATTTCCCACACAGGCTGGGTCACCAGGGGGGCGGACCCCACACAAGCTCACCCCCCCCCCCCCTACACACACACACACCGACCTTTTTCAGCAAGGTTTTTGATCAACAGCCAGATGAGCCCTACGTCGACGCACCTCTCGTCACTGCCAGGAATGTAGTGCCGTCACACAGCTCATGCGCGTTGGCTGGCAGGTACTCCTCCAGGTAGGCCCTCAACACAACACCCAGCCGCCCACGCACACCCTTGGACGCACAGTCCTGCGGGTACAGGGATTGAGCAGGTCCAAGGCGGCAACTCAGGGTTCAGGGGTCTCAGTGTGAGGGGATGGGTTCAGCAGCTTATGGCCGTGCCTGCACAAACATACAAGTGTGGCAGGGTGACCGTCACCCTGAGGGAGTCCTTTGGGCCCTTGGCTGGTCCCCATTGGCTGTTCGCCCCCCCCCCCCTTAATGGTGCCAAGGTGACTGGCCTACCCCAAACAGGGCAACACCCTGCATGTACAAGGATGCCTCAGGCCACCCACAGTCTGTACTACAGTCTGTACTAGTACCCTCACTAGTAGTGACCACCCTGCAAAGAACAACAGATTTCGGTTTCAAACAAGTGATGCCACACCTGAGAAAAGTCCAGGGTGAGCTGCAGCACCTTCTCCACTGGCAGGCCACACTTTGTGAACACTGCAATGAGTGACCCACTGGATGCGCCAGACAGCAGGGCCCGGGGCCCAATGAGCCCCAGCGTGTGCACAAGGACGTCCATCACACCCACAAAGTAGGTGTACCTGCAGCAGCAGCAGCAGCAGCAGCAGCAGCAGCAGCAGCAGCAGCAGCAGCAGCAGCAGCAGCAGCAGCAGCAGCAGCAGCAGCAGCAGTGTCGTCGACTGACAGCAAATGCGCCGTAGTCATGATGACTAGCTAGCAGGCTGGCCACAGTGGTCGACAAACCTTTGCCATGTGGCTTCAAGCAAGTTGCAATTTGACAATGCACTTTGGCTTGGCTTGGGTGTCCAGCACACCATCACGGTGAGTCTCTCACAAGAGTCTTTCACATGACCGTCCCATGTTTGATTTGACTATGTACATCAGCACAAGAGTCTTGTAGGCAGGCTGCCGTGCTCACCTGAACCCCCCACCAGAGAAGGCAATGCCCAAGTCACCCCGCAAGTATGCTTGCACCGCGGGGTGCAGGCACCCCACATCAGCAGCAGCAGCAAGCCCTGCCTCATGCCGCAACCTGCTGCTGCTGCTGCTTGCATTGATAACCTGTGCCTGTATCAAGCTGCTAGCAGTGCCGGCGGGGCGCGTCGATGAGACACTGTCTTGTGGGTGTGAAGCCTGAAAGCTGCTAGGAGGGCAACTGCTGCTGCTGCTGCTGCTGCTGCTGCTGCTGCTGTCGGTGCTGCTGAGGTTACTGCAGCTGCCGCATGTGCCCCAAGGCCACCCAAGCAGTCGTTGCCGCAGGTGGGTGGCGGCTGCATCTCCTGAATCTGCTGACTGAGCTTGCTGCTGCTGCTGCTGCTGCTGCTGCTGCTGCTGCTGCTGCTGCTGCTGCTGCTGCTGCTGCTGCTGCAAGCTCTTGTGGTGCCTGTCTGCACATGTTGGTTGGTTGTCGGCATTGGCTCTGCTCACTGCAGTGCTGGGTGCCATCAGTTGCGGCGGCCGAGCTGAGCTACTGCTGGTGCTGCTGCTTCCAAGCGCACACTGCAGATCAACCTCAACAAAGAGATCAGAGCTGTCACTGCTGCTGTTGCTGCTGCTGGTACTGCCACTGCAGCTGACAGTCAAACCGCTACTGCTGCTGCTGCTGCTGTTGCTGCTGCTGTCCAGAGTCGCCCACCAAGAGTCAAAGGAGCGACCCATTGACCACAAACCCCCACTGCTGCTGCTGCTGCTGCCGCTCATGCCACTGCTCTCCACACCACCTGCTTGTATAGAGTGCGCAAGCAAACCCACTGACAGACTCCCACTTCCACCACCGCTGCTGCTGCTTGAATGCAGCTCAGACAATGCTTCTAAGACCTTATGCTCTGCTGTGCTGCCGACCCTTTCAAGCGGGACTGAGTGTGTACGGAAGCATCGCACCAGCATCGCTGCAACCCTGCCCACCCAGTCCCCTGCACACTGCTGCACTGATAGCCACCCTTGGCAGCCTGCTGACCCAGTGCTGCTGCTGCTGCTGCTGCTGCTGCTGCTGCTGGGAAAGCTGTTCTTCCTGTCCAGGTCGTACGTTCGAACCCTGTTGACGCGGCAATGGTTTTGTCAGCAGCTGGCAGCTCCAGAGAGGACTAAGGGCACTGCGCTGATTTGATGTCCAGCATGGCTAGTGCAAAGAACAGTACGTTGTATGTCAGATAGTCCTGACCTCAGCTGACTGGTTTTCTCTTCCCTGCTCACCACAACACTGGGAAAAGGTGCTACCAGACTTGCCAAGTTGGTGCTACCAGGCTTTTCTACTCCTGTTACTTGAACGGCCTTGGTGGCTGAAGCGCCCTCTTGTGACAGCTGGTGGGTTCACGAAGGACGATTTGCTGCTTGTTGGAGCCGTTGTGGGGAAGTTGAGGTGGCTGAAATTGCTCCCTAGGGAGCCTGTGAACCGGTGCTGTTCGTTGGTGCTGACCCAGAGGGAAATGTGCTGCTTCCACCCAAGGTTCGAATTCTGGATTTAAGAGAAAGTATTCAGGATGGAGTATTCAGGTATTGGAATGCTTTCAGCTAGCACAAATTCGGAGTGGTGGTTGTCTCTTTTGTTGCACAGGGAGCGACGGCCTTTTGCCAGTCGATCGTGTGCATGTACGATCGAATTTGCAATGAGTTGAATTCAACTTTGTCCACAGAAGCAGCTACAGTTGGACATAGACGAATCTGCACATATGCGGAATCTCAGTCAAACGCATGTTCATGTCCACGTCCACGCCATGGTAGCGGCCTGCAAACGCGTTCTCAAACAGCAAATGCGCTGAAAAGTGTAACTTTGCTCACGATGATATGCTGTGCGACGATGCTGTAATTCTGTAACTGAGTGAGCTGTAGCAGACAACGCATGGTACACGTGTACCGTGCTCACCTTGACAACAGTACACATGAAGCATAAGGCATGAGCCCTTGTGCGCTGCCGCCAGTGTGAACGTTGCCATCGAACCAATACCTGCCCTGGCCGTCCAAAGCCACCCTGAACATCAAGCTGTGCCACACTCTACTCTGCTACTGCAGTAGCTACTACAGCTGTAGTAGTCAGCCAGTGCAGCTTGCCAACTAATCGTGTCAAGCACCATGCAAGAGCATTCATGTTACAGCACCCCCATGCCATCCCGCACACGCTCCATTTCTTGATTACTTCCCCAATTCCTCACTCCTTGTCACTCAATCGTGCTGCGTCCAGCAGCAGCTGGCTGCCCCACGCTCACACTACTGCTGTTACCAACCGCCACCCCCCTCGGCTGCAGCACAAACCTCTCGATCGCCTGTGCCACCCCATCCTCGTCATTACTAACCATAACGTAATCAGCTGCTGCCTTGACCTTGGCCCTGCGTTGCCCATTGCTGCACTGACAGCTGCCAACTGCAGCATCTCTATGTCATTTTCACCGTCACCCATGGCTAACATGCCTGATGGGGACATGCCCAGGTGGTTGAGCAACCAGGAAACGCCGTCGCCCTTGCTGGCACCTAGCGGCAACACCTGCAGACACAGCAGCAGCAGCAGCAGCAGCAGCAAGTGAGTGGAAACATGCCTGATGGGGACATGCCCAGGTGGTTGAGCAACCAGGAGACACCGTCGCCCTTGCTGGCACCTAGCGGCAACACCTGCGGACACAGCAGCAGCGGCAGCTGAAGGTGAGTGGGAAGGTGCATTGCACATGGGGATGGGGAGAGGCCCAGATGATTCAGCAACCAGGAGACACCATCACCCTTGCTGGCACCTAACGGCAACACCTGCAGACACAGCAGCAGCAGAAGTTGCGATGCAGCAGTAGCGGTGAAGGGTGCTTAGCAGGCGGATGGTAGAAGGGTGGTGTGAGTGGTTCAGGGAGGCATGGCTGTTGGGTAAGTGGGGTGGTGCACCCTCGCCCCCCCCCCCCCCCCCCCCCCCCCCCCCCCCCCCCCCCGCCCCCATTCCCACATAGCCCCCCCCCCCCCTATTCCAGCCTTCTCGTGCTGCCCTTACCTACAATAACACCACCCCCGATCACTCGTCCCTCCTCCTCACTCCCCCACAACCCCCTTTCACTGTTGGCCATCCCCCCCCCCTCTTGCCCACCAATCCCATTGCCCTATTTGAAGGGGTCCCCTCACCTCCAGCATGCCACTGAGTGCTGTAGTGACTGCTGCAATGCCGCCCAGCTGCGCCTCAATGGATGGCCGGGCAGCATCAATCAGCGGCTGGGGGGCCATGAAGATCAACTTGTGAACCTGGGGGGGGGGGGGGGGGGGAGCAGCAGCAGCAGCAGCAAGAGTTTGTGACTTGTAGCGGACAACTTGCAACCCACAACCACACTAGTGGTATGGGATTGTTTCTTCT
>VIIQ02000341.1:0-55652 GCA_007449985.2 Desmodesmus armatus
CCTAAACCCTAAAACCTAACCTAAACCCTAACCCCTAACCGCTGCTACGTGCAGCGCTTCAAGTGAGCCGATTGATGATGGCAGGGCGTGCAATGTGGAGCACGGGGCGACTACTGGAGTTTAGGGTTAACTATATAACTGGAGTTCCGTAGAAGCCCCCCCCCCCCCCCCCCCCCAAAAAGGCCCATGGTGGCTGTCGGCCGTGCTTGCTGGGGTGAGGTGCTGGTGACGCCTGTGCGCTGCTGTTGCGTGCGGTGCTGCTAATAAGGCCCGAAGGATGTTGCCCTTGCTATAGCATCATCAGCTCGGCAAGACATCTACAGTTGTGAATGAAGCAGACCACCCGGTTTCAAAAGGTATGCCCACCGGAACAGAGATGACACGGTTATGTTTTGCATTCCCTATTTGGTCATATGATAAGATAGCAGCAAGCTACGGTGCTGGCTCTTGTGCCTCCGTTGAGGGATGTTGAGGGATGATGCCCGTCTGATTCCAAGCCAGTAACATAACCTTCATCTCATGGCCCCTAACAATGCACGACGCCCGTCAAGGTGACATCCACACTGCTTTGCAAGGAGCTCAATTGATGTTGATGTTGCTAATCACGCCGACTCCAAGGGGGGACCCCCTATATGGTGATAACAGCCACACAGCACAGGCGCCAAAAACATGCGCCAGAATCCTGTCATTGAGCCACGCAATGATTCTACCCCTTGGTTGCTCTGTGTCAAAATCATTTGGGCCATGCTCACTATGCGGGGGCACTCATATGACTTCCAAAAGAACACCCACATGGTTACAATAACACTTGGTGCGGCATGCCTGCACCAATAGCCGCCAAATGGTATGAAGTCCACCCCACCATCCCAATAATTACAGCTCCGCAGCTGTTGCTGATGCCTCCACCCCATTCGCCACTACACTAGAGACATCTGATGTTGGCAGCCCATCGATTTGGCGCGCTGCTGCCACCGCTGCCGCCAGCGCCCTGATGTCCTTGTAGGTGTTGGGGCCCTCAACCAGTAAGTGCCGTCCAAACCGCAGCGCACGCATCTCACAAGCTGCACGCGTGTCAGCTTCTGCTATGCTGTCCATGTCTGCCGTATGAGCAATGCCCACTAGCCGCCGGATGATGAACGCACCTGCAAGCAAGGCCGGGGTACATGCGGCTGGATAACAATAATGAAACAATGCTTCCCTCTCCAAACCCAGTGACGCCATAGGATTACCCCCCATTGGCATCACGCCCCGTAAGGACGGCGGGGTCTACCCCTCCTGACACACACTCCAAGCATTATCATCACACGGGGTCAAGGGCAGCGTAGCAGTGTCACAGATTATTGAGGTGCAAGCTCTGGGTTGTCAAAATGCGCCGCATCATGAGTTGTTCATGCGTAGGTGCCACCGACCGTGCCTGGAGTCGCGCAGCGCATGCACCCACCACACAGTGTGATGTCGATGCTTCCAGCCAGCGCACACTATACAGACCAACTGAAGAGGAGCAAAACCATATCATTCTGAATTGTGCTGGCAACATGGTGGCCCAAAGCCTTGCCACATGTTCTCCCTCAACATCTCAATCAACTGTACCCAAACCAACACAACTAGTGTGCCGCTGTACCTTGACAAGCATTGTATGGATCCTGGAACTGCCTGTAGCACACCTACCTGCAAAGCTCAACACGTCAGCAAACAGCTGCTGCATGTACTCCTGCTGGCAGATGTGCAGGGCTTTGCTGCCGTTGCTGGCCTCTGGACCCACCACACAAGGGGGGTGAGGTCGCCTGCTTTGCTGCTGTTGCTGCTGCTGCTGCTGCTCACATGCTGCGTCCACAGGTCCACAAAGCTGCACATCAGCAGAAAGTGGGACGGGAGCAGGCATCACACGGTTATCAGCGTGACATGTTGGTCAAAGCCGCAATGCAAGCACCTTGCCCACCTACTCCCACCGCTCAGCAAGCAACCGCAGGCAGGCCACACACAATTGCTGCCACACTCCATTGCCGCAATGATGCTGAGCATCAGAGCAGGTTGTGGGGCAGACTACCAGCTGTCCCTCACCCTTCTCAGAGGCCTTTCGCTCCCCCCCCCCCCCCCTGCTGTTCTGTCCCCCCACAGGCAAGGCCGCCTGGTGTACCAGCCGCATCAGCTCCACTCACTTTGTGCTGAAGATGTCCCACACCTCCACAATGGCTCCCAGCAGCCACTCGCGCTGCTTTGCCCTGCTGCCCGCAGCCCCTGCAGCTGCCTCGTGGCCATCAGAGGCAAAGTAGGGGATGATCAGCTCGCCAATGATCTTGGCCGGGTCAAACGCCAGGGGGCCCATGTATGCAAACTCTGGGTCAATCATCTTGCTGCTGCTGGGGGTCACCTGCACCAGTTGCACAAACCAAATGCAGTGGTCGGCCCTGCCCCTATCCTGCCAAGTGGGTGTGTGAACACCCTAATTGACATACGCTGTTGGAAAGGTACGGCACAGCAGATGCTGCTGCAGCTCAGGTGACACTCTGACTGGTGAGTGTGCAGCAGGGCCTGGTGGTGCATGGAGATCTGACAAACTGGCAAACCCTGCAACCACCATATCCCCTGTTGCCCGCCATGCAATCTGTACACGAGTAAGCATGCAAGCCTGCCAGTACATGCGTTGACATGGGACCCTTCAGCCACAGGACTCTGCACATGTGCCCTAACAAGGGCCCACACATGTGTCGTGGCCCCGGTCTCACCATGATGCTGCCTGTGTGCAAGTCTCCATGGATCAGTGCCTCAGCATTCTGGCAGAACTTCTGCTTCAGCTTGAAGGCTGCAGCCTTGGCTGCCACATCCCCCCTGAGGTCTGCAGCAGCTGCGTCCAGCTGGGGGGACGTCCAGCGGTTGAGGGGGCACTGTAGAAGGGGTCTTGGAAGATCACCTGCTCTGTGAGGGCACACAGGTCAGGGTTGGTGAACTTCACCAGGAGCTCCCTGCACATGCACAACACAACACAGCACAATGCACATACACAGTACGGCAAGGGCGGACAGCCCGATGTGTCACGGAGCCTGTGGCACAGACGGCAAGGCTGAAAGACATCTGCGCATATGACACACATCAACACGGGACATGCACAGCTCACTTGAAAAGATGCCAACTGGCGACAGGCAAACAAGTGAGGCCAGTGATGGGGGGTTGGGTTATGTTCAGGCTCATGTGGAGGGAGCACAGCAGAGCAGAAGGAAAGACAGTCTGCAGGGCCACGACCATACCATAAGCAAGCAAACTCATATAGAAATCGCATGTTGCCCAGCTCACCTGAACTTGCGTGTGTCCAGGGCCAGCAGGCTTGTGTGGAAGAGTGTGGCAGCCAGGAACTTGCCTGTGTGAGCAGCAACTGCGGGATATATGTCACCCTGCACGATGGCGTGCCGCAGGATGATGTTGGGGCTGCCCAGCAGCTCCATGACTATGATGGAGGAGGAGGGGTCAAACAGGTACACCTGAGAACGAGCAGCAAGGACAAGCGACAAGGCAGCAGTATTGGGGCAGTGTTGAGACGTGACTGTTTCAGGGTATGTTGGGATGCCATCATACTCAACAAGCTTGAAGCAAAGGAAAACCCTCGGTGTTGTGCAGAAATGCTCCCAAAGGCAACATGCACTGCCACGTGCACACCGTCTTAGTGCCCACCCCCCACCTGTGTCATCTGTGGGGCCCTCACCTCTGGTGTGTGCTCTGGGCACAGCTTGTGCTCCAGCATGAGTGCCTCTGCCTCAATCCTGCAGCGGTCCTGGCTGAGGGGCCAGCCCTCACCAACACAGCGCACAAACGGCAACGACTGCTTCAGGCACACGCCGCCAGAGGGACCCTGCAGAGAGCAAGCAGAGACAAAGGGGCAGCAGGTAGGGCAACAGGAATGTTGAGTGGATGTGGAGGACACAGAGAACACATGCAAAAGACACATGCACTACCTGCCTCAGTCTACACAACACAGTGCACATGGCTGTGTGCATTCAGCAAACAAGATTGCCTGCCTGCCGACAAACATGCTGTTCTGTTTGCCACCAACATTGTGTGTACATGCCTCCAGCGCTCCTCCCTCACCCCCCACCCCGCACCCCACACCACCAACACCTTCACACCTGCACAATGAACACAAAGTTGATGTTGCCGTCCCCAACCTCCTTGACCGTCCAGCTGGCCTCACTGCCTGCAGGGCCCATACGGGCTGCCAGCTGAGGCCGTGCAGACAGGAAAGCAACCACCCCTGACGCATCCAGCGCCTGCACACTGCTGGTCTTGGCCTTGGAGCCACCTGAGAGTAGGGGCAACAGGAGAGGGTTGTCAGGGGGTGTCCGTAGGGTGCATATGCTGTTGGTGCATGCCACTGGCGTGACAGTGATTGCAGCTGGCCACCAGTGCTCACGCACACGAGTGCAGCATACGCACGACTGAATGCAGATGTTGGGTGTGCTGCTGATCTGCTTGAAGGCTTGCACAGGCACTAGTCAGCGCCCGAGGGGGGGGGGGGCGGAGGTGTACACGCCACATCCATCATCAGCATGTTACACTTTGCCAGCTGGTCCATTGGGCGAGCGCAACGATTCGACCTAGTGCCAAACAGCACCAACCGTCATTCTTGGATCGGCCTTGCTGCTTTCCGCAGCCTGGGCTGGATGTGGACACATCACAACATGTTGCGACAAGGGGGACCCAGCTCAAAAACGACTGCTCAGGACCACACATGCCACGCAACGCATGCTGCTGAGCAAGTACCAAACCAAACCACTGCAGTAGCACTCAACGACCTGTGTTCAGCAAGTCGCTTGGTAGCCCCAGGCAAGCACAGGGCGTAGCTGGGTGCAATCAACAACAGCAGCTGTTGCCAGGTCACCACAACAGCGCTGTGTAACCACATGGTCACCACAACAGCGCTGTGTAACCACATGTTGAGAACCCGCCTCAGAAAACAGCCACCGTAGGGGACAGATATGCCTATATGCTTGCCGCACCTTCCGCTGCTCCAGCCTCTTGCTGCTGCTGCTGCTGCTGCCGTGCTGCCATGAAGTCTGCCACCTTGTGCAGCGCTGTGCCTGCATCCCGTGGCACCACACCCTCCTCCGTGATGATGCCCTCAATCAGGCTGCCAGGAGTGACATCAAAGCAGGGGTTCCACACCTGGACAAGTGCAAGGGACAAGGGGGGCCAGCGGTCGGGTAGGGAAACAAGGGGGGGGGGCAGTCATACGAGAGTTGATATTCTAGTCTGGTGGCTGACATGTAGATGGAACCAATGCAGCATCATGCACAGCACTGCTCTCTAGTAAACGCCAAAGCGGACCCACAAAAGCCCCAACACGACGCTGTGTCAAGCGCCCTCTCATGCTGCCCCACCCAAGCACCCACACCTAGCCCATGTTGTGCCTCACCCCAATGCCGTCCACCACCACGCGCTGGCCCTTGAAGTGAGTGATCTCCTCAGGCGGCCGCTGCTCAATCTCAATGTCTGCCCCCGTGACCAGGTTGGCGTCCAGGGTGGTGGTGGGGGCAGCGATGAAGAAGGGGATGCCGTGGTGTGCAGCGGACACTGCATGGCTGAACGTCCCGATCTTGTTGGCCGTGTCACCATTTGCAACCACCCTGAGCATAGCATGGCATGGGACAGGAGGGGAGCAGACACCAGCCGGGTGAACTTTGCAATATGTCACCGATTTGAGCAAGTATATTCCCGCCACAAGCTCTTGGCAGCACCCCACTGCGATCACCTCCTGCATATGGCAGCATCTGTAGCATGCAGGCTACTGCAAGCGCTATGTGCTGCTCAGGGTGCAGTCACAAGCTGATGCTTACAAAGGCACCGCTGCACCATTACTTGAGCGTGCTGCCTCTATGATCAGCCTGCCCACCTGTCTGCCCCCACCACGACTGCGTCCACCTTGCCCTGAGCCATGAGTGTGGCTGCAGCACTGTCAACCAGCAGGGTGGCCGGCAGACCATCATGAACCAGCTCAAATGCAGTCAGACGGGCACCTATGAAGTTCGTGGCAGCAGCAGCAGCAGCAGCAGCAAACGTGGCTGTAAGAGATGTCACCCCCCATGAAGTGGTGCTAGCCCATGTGTCACCACATCGCTCACCTGTGGTGCACAATTTGCTCGTACGTGGGCTTAGGGACACCAAACACCTGCACTGCTCACTGGCCGCTGCCAGTACAAGCACATCCCAGACACTGAGTGGGTTTGTCTAGTGTGTTCATGTGTCCACTCACCCTGGTTGTATGGCCTTGTCTCACAGGCGTAGCAGTGCTCCAGCTTGCCCATCTCATGCAGCGCCCTCACAACACCCAGCGCGGTGCCGTACCCAGCAGTGGCCAGACTGCCTGAGCAGCAACATCACAGGTCAGGACCAGGGCAGGAGGGGGAACGGCCAAGTCACAACTGTCAGATTTGAGAAAACTGGCTGACATGCGCTCATGCCGCATGCTTAGGGTAAACAGGCAACACACCGGACTGCATTGGACAGAGATGTGCATGTGACAAAGCTGCGCAAGACTGTGTGGCCATCTTCGCTACTGCTTATTATGGTGCACCACGCCTGTTGGCCATGCACAGTCCCCCCCCCCCCCCCCCCCCCCCCCCCCCCCGTGAGCCCACCAGCCAGTGTTTCTGTCCCCACCTGTGTTGCAGTGTGTGAGCACAGTCACCTTGCCGCCAGGCCGGGCGTTGGCGCGGCCACGAGCAGCAACTGCTGACAGCAGCGCAGCAGCACCAGCAGCACCAATAGCCTGTGGCAGCAGGAGCACAGACACAAACAGACAAGGAGACAGTTGGCCAGCGACAGCAGCGGCACCTGATGGACCCTGCTGGGCCACATGTACCTGCTGTGATGTGCCTGCTCCTCTCCACATCTGCCAAGCATGTGCCCGCTCTGCACCTCTGCCGCAACGATATGGAGCAGCGCACAAGCATGCATACTCCTGCCCCCCCCCCCCCCCACACACACACACACACACTAAGTCACATCCTTGGATGGTTCATGCATTGGCTGGATGCACTCCCTGTGTCTACACACATGCCCACACACCTGGTTTGCTGCGATGTCATCCTGCATGGTTGCCTCTGCTGCCTCAACCACTGCTGCTGTGACTGACTGTGGTGTGGCTCCAGGCTGTGCCGCTGCTGCTGCTGCTACTGCCTTCAGCTTCACTGCTGAGTCTGACAGGTTGACAGCAGTGGGACGGCTGCACGCCACAACAGGGCCAGTGGAAGGAACAGACACGGCATGACTCAGCCACAGCAGCACAGCCACCTCAGGAAGCAACTAAAAACCAGAAACATGCCCCCTCTTGCTACCCCCCCCCCCCCTTCCCACTGCAGTGCCATCATTTACCTCCACCCTTCCCACTTCATGCGAAACCCATGTGCCTCACACCACACCACAAACTGTCTAACAACACCCGCTGCGGCTGTCTATACTCCAAGCCCAGTGCCACTGCAACTGACTCAAGCTGCTAGCGGCTCGCGCCTCACCTCCGCTTGGCCTCACTCTCTGCTTCATCCTTCCAGCTGCTGCACCCCCCCCCCCAAACACACAGGCACCAAACACACAGTCACCCACCTTGTGACCAGGTAGTCCATGGTGTCCCTGATGTCATCCAGGCAGGCCTGCACGCTGCTGTACTGCTGCCCCCTGCCCCCTGAGATGAGGTGCACAGCCAGGGCCAGGGCGCCAGTCACACCAATGGCAGGCGCGCCACGCACAACCATGTCCTGCACGTAACACAGCGCCCAGCACAGCCATGGTGACAGCAACACAGATTCAATACAGCAAGCCCCAATATGCAGCAGGTGGCGTGAGCCCCCCCCCCCCCCCTCCCCACCCGGTGGGCCCCTGCCCCCTGGGGTGCAACAGGCGGCTGCTGGGGGGGGGGGGGGGGGGGGGGGGGGGGGGGGGGGGGGGGGACTGTGCATGGCCAGTGCATGAACACCATATGTCTGCAGGGACCAAACACACCCATCACACTGCTGTGAAACATGACAGCCCATTCAGCAACTACGCAGGAGAGCATCTTGACGGCAACCTCTTGTGCAAGTCTTCAGCGCCCCGTACACACACAGCCTGGCCACTGAAGAAACGCCTTCATAGTTTCAACACAATGTTTCCACAGCCACACAACCAATCAACACCCTCAGATGCTGCACAGACCTTGATCTGCTGCCAGGCTGCCTGTGGGTCTGGCACATCCAGGTAGACTGTCTCCAGGGGCAGCAGCCGCTGGTCCAACAGCTGCAGCTTGCCATCGCTATACTTTATGGCCTCTAGTGCGCCCATTGTAAGGGCCAGGCAATTGTGTCAACCGTTTGGTTTGGGCCCAGGACCGATAGGAACTACTGTTGTAGAGGTGGGCAGAATTGACTTGTAAGACTCTGAATGGCTTGAGCATGCGGCAGGATTTCGCAGTATAAAGGGGTGATGGGCGCAGCAGATGGAACGGCTGCTGCAGCGGTTCCAAGTCACACAAGTGGACTTGAAAACTTCAAGTTGCAGCATAAGTCGTTCACGGGTAATTTGCGCCTTTGACGTCGATTGTTCATTCCGGCTGTGTTCACGAGCGTCTGGTCTGACCGCAGACAGGCGTGGTGACAACAGCAGCAGCAGCAGCAGCAGCAGTAGCACTAGCACCAGCACCAGCTGCTAAGGAGCAGAGTACTGTACTACGCCAACACAATGTTGCTGCGCCAACGGTGTTCACCACATAGTTCTGGCCTGGTGCCTGGTAGAAGCCACGTGTCTGGTGTCCACCAGCCTGTTGTGAGGACAGCAGCAGCAGCACCGGCAGCCAGCACAGCACCCTCCAATGCAGCGCAGCAGCAAGGAGAGGCTGGTAGTACCGCTCAGGAGCGCAAGAAAGTTTCGTTTGTTTCTTTGGGCTGCCCCAAGAACGTTGTAGACGGTGAGTGACAAGGTTATTCCCAGTCTATGGGGCCTACACCACTGGGTATGTGCAGCAGCGCTTGGGCCCGCCAGCCAGGGTGCAGCAGCAGCCTTGGTGGGTCCTGCACGCCAGCCACCACGCTCTCCATGCAGCCAACCATGTCACGCCTCTGTGAATGCCACCAAAGCCTCCAGCTGCAGCAGCACATGGTTTAGCTGAGCCCTTCCTTGTGTGCCCCCAGGTGAGGTGCTGCTGGGTGACCTGGCTCGTGCTGGCTTTGACATCACTCGTGACCATGAGGACGCTGATGCCATCGTGGTCAACACATGCGCCTTCGTGGAGGTGAGGGGCGCAGCAGCAGCAGCGACATCATGAGCAACAACAGCAACAGCACATCTCAGTGGAAGGGGCAGTTTGAGGGCGTCAGGGGGGAGTTACATGCACACCCGCACATCATGAGTTGAGTGCTTGCATGACCATGCTGGCTTTGGCAGTGGGCACATATTCGGGGCTGCAGCAGTATACTTTGGGGGGTCTTGCAAGTGGGAGGCCGAGCACTATGCGCACCCCGTCAGGCAATTGCCCTTGTTACAGCTGCGAGAGGATGCAAAGTTCTTTGAAATGCATCTGCACCCGCTCAAGTGCCCTGTGTCATGCTGTGCTTGCTGCAGGATGCCAAGTCAGAGTCCCTGGAGGTGGGTAGGGTTGGAGGTGTTCACATGTAGTAAACTGTCAACTCCATATGCTGGCACATAAGCAGCAGGCCTCACCCAGCACTGACAGCAGAGCTGCATGCAACACAGCACATCACGGACAATGTGACATGCCATCTCGCCAAGGTATGTTCATAGCTTGTATGCCTTCCAACCCTTCAACTGCAACTGTGCCTTCAGGCCATTGTTGAGGCTGCTGGTCTGAATGCCTCTGGTGACAAGAAGCGCCAGATTGTAGTGACGGGATGCCTGGCCCAGCGCTACGGGGAGAGCCTAGCAGCAGACCTGCCTGAGGCCGACCTGGTGCTGGGCTTTGAGAACTACGGCAACCTGCCAGCAGCACTGGCAGGCAGGCTGGGCGTGACAACAGCAGCAGCGGGGGGCAGCACAGCAACGGCCAGCAGCTCTGGCAGGGTGCAGGTGGGTCAGGTGGGGAGCAGGGCAGGTGGTGTGGCCAGATGGCATGTGTCAGAGAGTGCTCGTGAAAGTTGGGGGGAGGGTATCAAACCTACACGGATGGGTGTGGTGCAGTCCACTTATCTTCTATTGTTGACCTAAGAATGGGCTGGTGAGCTGTCCTGTGAAGGGATCACATCACAGTAGGCGGCAGCCTGCAGCACTGGAGCTTATGCTGTCAACCGTTGCTGCTGCTGTGCCGCAGGTTGGCTCTGCCACCGTCCCGTTCCGCCCTGAGTGGGACCGCCACCGTCTGACCCCCCGGCACAGCGCCTACCTGCGTGTGGCTGAGGGGTGTGACCACAAGTGCACCTTCTGCGCCATACCAGGCTTCAGGGGCAAGTTCAGGAGCAAACCCTGGACACAGCTGCTGGTGAGGAGGCAGCCTTGTGCTGTGGGTCGCACCCACCTACTACACGTGGTTCTGTTTGCTGTGACAAGATGCTGGATTCAGTTTGATCAAGTTGCCTGGCTCGCATGCAAGCAGGGGAGGGGGGGCTACCGCACAGCAGGCCCTTTGGCGCTGGCATTGTGTTTGTGACATGCTGTCAGCATAAGGCAGCGAGGTGACGCCCCGAGCGCTGTTGCTGTGTTTGTCACTGCAGGAGGAGGCTCGAGCCCTGGTTGACAGTGGTGTGGTTGAGCTCAACCTCATTGCTGAGGACACAAACCAGTATGGACAGGACAGGTGAGAGGGGGCCTGTGTGACAAGACACCCCATACCTCCGCACACGCACACTAGTTTGGCAGGGTGTAGGGCAACCAGGCCAAGCAGAGACTCTCTGTCGACAGCAGTTGGGCACATGCTGAGTGGTGGAGTGTTCTTATAACGGAATCAGTCGTGCTGCTGGCCACTAGCGTGCAACTTGTTGTTGGGTGTTGTCCGTGCACCACCACTGGTGACACAACATGGTGTACAGCTACCTGCTGCTGAGCGCATGCCACAGCCTCGCAAGCCCCCTCCCCCTGACAGTGAAAGTGCACTGCCCCCCTGCTCCTGCTTCAGGCGTGATGGTCGTGGTCTGGCCCAGCTGCTGCGTGAGCTGGCTGCGCTGCCTGGTCTGCGCTGGATGCGCATCCTGTACGCCTACCCCAGCTACTTTGATGACGAACTCATACAGGAGATTGCTGTCAACCCCAAGGTAGGCCAATACTATGTAGGCCGTACAGTGCTGGGGCATGGTGAACTGGGGTCACGGTGCGCTAGCATGCTTAGATGGGGTCAGGACTGCTGTGAGACACACATCGTGGGTTTGGACCCTGTCAGAAGCATTGCTTTGAGGCTGTTGTGGTAACACTGAGTGTCCATGTTGCTCCATGTCTTGCTTGCAAGCTCACACCTATGCACTCACAGTGCCCCACCGCTGTCTCTGCTTGCCCTGCAGGTCTGCAAGTACATTGACATCCCCTTGGTGAGTATGCTGTGTGTTTGGGCACAGCGCGTACTTGCTACACCAATGTGTTTGGGCACAGTGCGTACTTGCTACTTTACTGCTGGCAGCAGCCCTCCAGTGTGGCATGCTTTGACGGTGCAGCAAGATGGACACGCCTGTGTGTTGAGTGCCAGCTCTGTCGCTGCTACAAAGGTGCTGCCTGCCTGCTTGTGGGTTGTTTCTACCACTACTACTACTAGGGTCAGGGCCATGCCTGACCGCCCATTCTGGGGACGAACTAGGCTCAAATGCTGACCGGTGTTTCAATCAATGCTAACTCTGTCACCTTTGTGTTTGTGTTCCTGCAGCAACACATCAACAACCTTACCCTGCTGGCCATGAACCGGCCGCCACAAGCCCACACCAAGAACCTGCTGCAGAAGCTGAGGGACAACATACCAGGCCTGGCACTGCGCACCACCTTCATATCAGGTAGGGGGGGGGCAAGCTACAACACTGATGCCTTCAGGGACCGGTGTTAAGGCTGTGTTGCTTCAGCCTGTGGCAGTGTCAGCCAACACAGTGGGTGCAATCAACGGCTTGCCCCAAGGCCTGCATGTCATGCTATGTTACACTGCAACATCACAATGGGGCGCAGCTCCCCAGAGGCTGCGGCAAGTGCACTGCTGCTGTTCTTGTGTACGGAGTTGTTGCGGTGTGTGCGGTGACATCCAACAGCAACTTGTCCATAAATGCTGCCCCCCCCCCCTCGTTGCTTTCTGCTCCAGGCTTCCCTGGTGAGAGTGATGAGGCGCACAGGGAGCTGGTGGACTATGTGAGGGAGTTCAAGTTTGAGCGCATGGGTGCCTTTGTGTACAGTGAAGAGGACGGCACACCCGCAGCAGACCTGCCCCAGCAGACACCACAGCGCATCAGGTGAGCGGGCACCTGTGGCTGGTGGTTGTATATGTGTGTGTTGTTGGGGGGGGGGGGGGGGACGGGCAGAAGCGAAGTCGGGTCGCTGTGTAGGCCAGCTGGGTTGACGCTCTCCTGTCATGTTGGTCTGCCACTGCGGTGACACATGCCATGTCGGGCCGACTGCATGTGTTACTGCAGCAAGTACACCACAGTCAAGCTTCTAGTCAGATGTCCTCCAGAATACATACGCTACAAAGTGACAGCGGCAAGTAGCGCGCTCGGCAGCAGCACACGCTCTCGGAGTGCTGCATGTACGCGTCTGCATGACATGCCCCCGCCCCCCTTTTTTTGCCCCCCCCCCCTCCTCCCCCACCTCACAGGCAGCGTCGTCGTGATGAGCTGGTCCAGGTGCAGCAGCGCATCAGCGAGGGCTTTGCCGCCAGCCTGGTGGGGCAGGAGATGGATGTGCTGGTAGAGGGCAACACAGAGGACGGCTGGCTGTTTGGGCGCACACAGTACGACGCCCCTGACGTGGACCCCATCGTGTTCCTGTCAGACCCCCCAGGGGGCTACACGCAGGCCGTTGCACCCCTGGAGGTTGGCCAGATGCGGCGGTGCCTCATCACCTCAAACTCTCTGTTTGACCTGGAGGCGTACCCGGTGGCGTGAGCAGCGCAGTTGCTGGGGCACAGCGCAGCCAGGGCACCAAGTGTTGGGTTTTTTCAGGGGACCATGGCAGTTCATCAACAGTGTTGTCACCTTGTCGCCTGCCACCCGGTCTCGGCACAATGTCAGCAGTTCAGCAATGAGCATCATCAACTGTGCCCTGGGCATTGCTGTTGGAATTGTGCACCCAGTGTGTGCCAATGTGTGTGCCTACGTGCCCAGCAGCGCATGCTGTTTGGCATCAGCTGTAACACTTCCACTGTAGCTTTCAGTGGTGCAGCAAACTGATTTCAGGTGTTGGTCCTGTCGTTCAGGTCATCATGCATTTATATCCAGGAGAGTGTACCGCTGAAGATGTACTTGCTTCGGGCACGGTCCAATGGAAGCCCAAAAATCAACAACAAGTATCTGCATAACGCTAGGTCAGCAACAACGTTGCAAAGCAAGTGTCACCGCTGCCTTCAACAGATCAAATCACAGAACACCGATGCATAGTTTCGGCAAACAGCGATCACCGCGACCCATCAGGTGCATCACAGCTCGCAATGTAGCTGTTTAACATTTGAAACCGGTTGCAGAGCGCATGGAGACCCAGGAGCAGGCCCAGAGGCAACAGCTATTTGACATAGAGACAGCCAGTGCTGATGGCAGCGGCAGCAAACAGCACCTACGCCAGCTGGGCTTGTCAGAGCTGGATGCAGTGCTCAGCAAAGCACAGGCGGGCTATGACCCCTGGGAGTACCAGCAGCAGCCCAAACGGCAGCAGCAGGCAGAGGATGATGTGCACGATGCTGATGTTGCTGCCATGGGTGCATGGCTGGATCGCAATAGGCCGCTGCTGCTGGCAGGAGGGATGGTGGTAGCACAGGGAGGCAGCTGGGTGCTGCTCAAGGTGAGCCAGACTCACAGCGCAACACGGCACAACTGTTTTGCAGCAGTGTGTGTCCACCATGTTGCTTGTGAGGGTGTCTTGGACGCTACAGTGGTCAGGGGCACTGTTCTGTGCTGCCGCATGCGATCGCATATGAGGGCGTGTGGAGAGTCTGGTGGACACAGCTTGGCAATCTCCACAGCAACAAGAGGCGTCCATTCCGGTGGTGTGAGCAGGGCCCTCTCATGTTTCTACACAACTGACAGGATACCTGCATGTTGTCCCTGCAGGGTTGTCTCATCTCCATGCACACACCAGCAGTGCTTACCTTCCTGCACCTCCTGGCAGCGTGTCTGCTGCAGCTGGTGCTGGTGGCCTGGGGGGTGCTGCCGCCCCCTCAGGTGTCTGCTGCTGCTGCCAAGGGGGCACTGCTGCCGGCTGCCATCACAGCACTGCAGGTACACACGCTGCTGGGCTCAGGGATGGGGTGGATGTTGTGTGAGGTGCTGGTGCTGGTTACAGGTCATGGTACACCCTGCTTCACGAAGCTTCCTGCTTCCATATGCAGACTATGTCAAATCTGCGTAGCACCGATAGTGGTGCACTAACCACCAGGGGCAGGGTGAACATGTGTAGTGGGAGCTGTCATGGTTTTGGAGGGAGGCAAGGGGTTACTGTTGTGGGGTGCAATTGAGCAGTTGCTGGTAATTGCTCTATGCATTTGCACGGCCTGTTCCCTTGCCCGCTGTTGTTGCTGCTGCAGTTGCTGCTGGTAATGTGGGTGCTTGAGCACGCCAGTGTGTTCCTGCTGCTGTGCTGGTGCACGGTGGTGCCACTGCTGCTGGGTGTGACGCGGCTGGCTGACGTGGCCAGGAGGAAGCCTCTGCTGCTGGACAGCAGGCAGCTGCCTGCACTGGCGGTAGCGGCAGCAGGGCTAGGTGAGGGACACCTGTGTGCTGAATGTTGTGGGGGGCAGTGGCGGGGTTTTGAGTAGCCTCACTACCTGTGATGTACGGCAGGCTGAGTCCGTTTCTCATTTTCTACCCTGTTGCAAGTACGCGCAAGCAACATTGTAAAAACAGGGCTGGCTGAGGCTGCCAGGTGTGGCTGCCTGGGCTGTGAGGAGCGTAACTGAGGCAAATTCAAGTTAATCAGTCATGATTTCCCTCAGGTGACCCAAACTTTGGGCATCGGATGCCAACGATATGTTCTTCGAGCACCCATGACATGTGCGCTGAGGCACGTCCAACGTGACTTTTATCACCTTCCCACCACCACCACCACGTGCCACCTGTGGCCCGCCCTGTGTTTCCCTGCCGCCAGGTGTTGAGGTGTTGCTGGATGGCAACGCCCGCTCCCCCCTGGCCTTTGTGCTGCTGGTGCTGTGGAGTGCCGTGTTGGTGGCCGACATGGTGTGGGGCCAGATCAAACAGGACGCAACACTGGGCCACTTACTCATGGGTAAGGGGAGAGCAGGACAGCTACAGCAACCCGCAGTGGGAGCGTCTTGACCTGTGGCATGGCAGGCCGACACCACACTCACGTGCAAACTGCGCAACGTTTTTGGTAGGGGGGATGGCTAGGTGCAGACATGAGCATCAGCAAGCAAGACAGGATGGCATACTCACGCCCAGTGTGTGTATGTGTGAGTTATTTCTGAGCAGACTGCTGCGCCCTGTGTCTCTGCCGCTGTTGTCCAATCACTAAGCCTGCATCAGAGTATGCGTCAACAATGCGGTCCAACGAATGAGTGATTTACATTTCAAGCATCCAGCTAGGCCAATCCGCACAAATATCTGCAAATGCCTGATTGGCCGCTGTGCCCCGCATGTGTGTTCTTCGTTTTGTTTGCCGCGCAGAGCCTGATTTCCTGTTTCGTGCGCGTGAGCTGTCTGACCTTGAGGAAGGGCTCAGCCCCTCAACACGAGCACTGCTCACAGCCGCACTGCCGGCCCTGCCTGTGCTGCTGCTGGGGCTGCTGAGCCTGGAAGCCAAGGATCTGGTGGGTGGGAGCGTTGGTGCAGAGGCTGACCATTGCGGTGTATGTATCATGGATCAACCACGACATAGAACCTTAGGTCACCACCTCGGTGGGGCCCTAGGGGAGTGCTCCTACCCAGTATGTGCATGCTTCACGTTGGGTTGTTTGAGATAGAGCTTACAAGCTTGAGGTGGATTTTTGCTGCATCCTAGCGCAAGGGAGAGGGGAATGTATATGTCATCAACGACAACGCTGTGCTGCGGCAAATGCTGAAGCTGAGTCGCGTGCTGTACTGTTGTGCATTGTGCTGTACTGCAGGTAGACCACGAGCCCTCTGTGCCCACGCTGGAGGTGCTGCTGCTGTCCTGCCTGGCGTTTGGTGGTGTGCACTGCCTGCAAGCGCTGATGGCAGGCTCAGCCAACCTGCAGCGTGGCCAGGCGCTGCTGCTGCAGTGTGCTGCCGTGGTGGTGGCTGTGGTCTTCGAGCTGGTGGTGAGGAAGATAGGGGGTGCTAGGGGAGATGGTGTAGGTAGGGAAGCAGGGAGAGGGTACAGGCTGGGACACCGCAGGCACGCCGTAAGCAGGTAGCAGCACTGCAGTCGTATGGCGTCTGCTGATACTGGTGGCAGGGAGGGGGGTCTCAGCAGGCGTGTGGGAGCCCACATGTCAGCAGAGGCAGGGTGAATGCAAGGAAGGGTCGCAGAACGCCTCTCGAATGTGTGGCGTGTATGTGCGCATGGGGCACGGTGGCCAGGAGCAGCAGTGGAGCAATGGCGGAAGGGCTGAAGGGCTTTGGAAGCATGTTTGCATGTTGTGTTAGGCACAGAGGTTACATGTGTAGCTAGCACACTATGAACATGCAAGTCACATGCAAGCAAGCTATGTGTGTCTGTAGGCAGTAACTGCGTTGCCGCAAACTGCTGTGACTTGTTAACCTGGTGCCAGCGTCACTGCGCAGCAAAATGTGCAGTCACTTCACTTTTGTGCACACTCCTGGCCATGGATCATGGATCATGCCAAATGCCAGGGTGTGATACGCCCGAGCGGAGTCAGGGCCGACAACCTGACCTGCAGCAATTGACATGTATGATTGCAGGAACGTGGCACATCCGGCAGCAGCCTGGTTGGGTGCCTGTTGGGTGTGGGGCTCAGCGTTGCTGGATGCTGCGGCAGCCAGGTGTTGTCAGTGGAGCGTGTCCACAGCAAGGGAAAGTCCTGAGGTTGCCCTGGCTGGCACCGTGGTGTGCACGTGTGCTGTCAAGTGCTGAGCAGTCACAAGGGTCCGCATGCAATGGTCGTCGAGCTTGTCAAAATATTTGCTTGCATCTTGGTGTAACTGCACTGGTTCGTGTTGCACATCAATCAATCCATGGTGCACCTGCAGCTATGAAGCTGCATGGCATGGCAGCAGAAGTCGTTTTGGACACACATGACAGGTTTCATGCACAGACAGCAGTAAGATTCAGATCACTAGTACAGCCAGCTGGCTACAGTGTCCAAATGGGTGTGACAGGCTGTTGCTCCAGTTGTCAGGCAGCGCACACAAAAGAAAAATGGTTGACAGGGTAGACTCGGCACCACAGAGAGGCCTACAGGTCGCTGATCAGACGATGTATTCTATGCAAGAGAGCTGGTGAACACAGAGAGTCCGGAGGCGGACACAACTACAAGATAGGTACACATGAGCGTGTCGAGTACTGTGGGAGCCCGTCCGGGCCTCCTCGGGCGGACCCCAGGGTGCGGTTCAAGGGCAGAGAACCGAGGTGCCTTCCAGGCCTCCGTAGCCCTTCAATATATACTTGTATGTTACCAACGTACTTATAGGCTAGCCAGATTGCCACAAGCTGACAAGTGCCCAACTCGCACGACCTTTACACACGGCCGTTGACCATTGAGAGGTCAATGAGTGACCAGGGCAGTTACTTGAGGCTAGCAGGCCCTTATGTACGGCCTGACACTGCTGGATGACTTGCATTGCATGTGCATTGGGTTGCATGTGGCTTATGGGAACATCTTGCTAAGTACTTTGCCGTTTCTGAGCACATGACACGCAGCGTTTCGCGGTCACCTATCAACCTTGCTGTCTCTTGCACCTCGTGCGGCTCATTTGGAAGGTCCCGAGGCAGTTATACCACATCCTCAAGTCGTCTGTCGCTCATGCAAGCTGGGATTTGAGCGCCGGGGTTTCTGCCCTAAGCTAAGACGGATCCTGAGAGCAATCTAGGGGTGTGTATGTTACAGGACTTATGTGCAGATGATGCTGCACGCCAGCTTGCTCGTGTCCCAGTATAGACCCGCAGGCCAGCGGGCCCCTCAGGACTCCTTCACTCCCTCAGGTTGCGTGCAGCACTGTACTAGGCGTCCTATAAACTTTTAGGTTCCTCGTATTTGGTGGTCAGCAATTCTGCCACGGTGTGCACCCATTGTAATTGAGGCAGTTGCCATGCAGCAAGATCTTCTGCCTGGACTGCTTCCCAGTGCTGCTTTCAATGCAGCTCAGGCCATGGACTGCTTCACAGAGATGCCAGAATTAGTCTCACTAAATCCAGCAGCAGGGCCATCAGGGCAACCAGCTGATCAGTCAGGGAAGCAGCGGGGCACACAGCAACCACACTCGTTGCCTGTCTCAGACGCTACACACACCAGCAGCGACCAGACGGCTACCGTCTCGAGGCACTATGCAGTTCCAGACGTTCAGGGAGATTGCGGGCAGCATCTGCAGCTGCAGCAGTTGTCAGGAGCAGATGCAGCGGCTCATGTCATCCAGTATGCTGTTGGTGGGTGCGGCAGAGCTGTTGTGGAGCGTGAGTGCAGCCCCCCAGACGCAGCAGCAGGGGCTGCACCATATGCCAACTGGGCTGCAGGCAGCAGTGCAGGGCAAGGCCAGTCCAGCAGCCCAGCTAGCTCACAAGAAGCGATGTGGCACAACCAGCAGCACCACTGCGACCCCCAGGAGCCCTACCACCAGTACCATGAACATCAGCAGCAGTGGCAGCAGCAGCACGCCCCGCTGCACTTGCAGCAGCAAGATGATGTGCTGGTAGTGCCTGCACTGCAGCAGCATCAGCAACAGCAGCAGCAGCCAGACCAGGGCCAGCGGCAGCAGGACCAAGATCAGGACCTGGGCTCGGAGCACCAGCAGCAGTACCGCCAGCAGCAGCAGTAACTGCGTGAGTTGCTGCAACTGCTGCAGGCCTCTTGCAACCAGCCTCAGCAGCAGCAGCAGCCTGAGCTGCCTGTGGGTATGGAGGATGCCCTGGGTGGTGCTGACGGGCCCCACTGGCACCACCACCACCACCAGGAGCAGCAGAATCAGCTTCCCCAGCAGCAGCAGCAGCAGCCGTCCCCCAGCCCCAGCCCCCCAGCAGCCACGACAGTGAGGCTGAGGCCCTACTGGTGGGGGGCACCACCCCTGACAGTGAGGCTGAGGCCCTACTGGTGGGGGGCACCACCCCTGACACCACACAGGGGCAGCAAGACCAGCAGCTGCCGTCAACAGCAGCTACGGCAGCAGCAGTGGCAGCGGTGGTGGAGTACCTTGCTGTTGCCATCCGCAGCGCACAAGCACAAGCAGCAGAGGAATACAGCGCTGAAGAGCAGTCGGGTGGGCAGGCGGCTACACCACCAATGGCAGCAGCAGCAGCAGGGTTGGTTGATGCAGACGCTGTTGGTCCTGCTGCTGCTGGTGCTGATGACTCGGGCACCGCTGCTGCATCGGCTGCTGATGCAGCAGCTGACTCACAGGGGCAGCAGCTGTCAGAGGTGTCAGCAGAAGCAGCAGCAGCAGCAGCCGACTGTGAGGACACAGCAGCACAAGGCCAGGCTTGGGATGAGGCAGCAGCACCAGAGGTGTGCTCAGAGGACGCTGAGTACAGTGAGGGTGGTGAGGAGGGCAGTGCCCCCACTGACCCCCTGGACAGGCTGCTGCAGCTGGCAGAAGTGGCCGCACAGGAGTTTGGCCTGCCAGCAGACAAAACAGCAGCAGCAGCAGCAGCAGCAGCAGCAGCAGCAGAGGCAGCAACAGACGGCACAGCAGCACCCCGCTGGGTGGCCAACAATGAGATATGGACCAGCGAGGATGGACTTACAGTCTGGCCCAAGGTAGGACGCATGTTGGGTGCCATGCCAGCATCATAGCGCTCTGCAGCATGTAGTGTGAGATGTGGAATGCAGCATGCAGGTTGTGTGAAGGTACACGTGCAGTCAACGCGCATGCCTCCAGAGTGCTGTTGAGTCTACAGCCGCACAAAGCCGCGCTTTCCCCTGACACCGCCTGAACACCCTATGCTGTGACCGTTGCCGCCACTGCTGCTGCTGCTGCTTCTGCTGCTGCTGCAGGACTCCCCCATCACGCCCAGCCCCCGTGTGTTCTACCTTACCTTCAAGTGGGTGTCAGACCACTGGCCAGGCCCCGCAGCAGAGGCCACAGGCACAACCCCCACCAACGTGGCCTCAACCACTGCTGAGTTCTACCTGGACGGGGAGCCCAGCAGGCTCACCATGCCCGCAAAGATACGGCTGTACAGCAGGGCCGTGCACCTTGTGCTGTGTGAGTCACCCGTGCTGCCAGAAGTAGTGGGTGTGAGGGTGGCAGGGCTCATGAGGGGTGCAGTACAGATAGGAAGGGAGGAATGCCAAGCCAGCCAAACAGTATTTTTGTGTGGGCAGGGGGCAAACTAGGGTGGCAGCGGCGGGCAGCAGCCTTGGGGCTGGGTGGTGCAAGGAGTGGGAACTGTAGGCAGGGCCCCTTGGCGACAATGTGGGGGGCTGGGGTGTGCGCAGGCTGGTGTCATGCTGTCTAGGGACGTGGCGCATGCGTGGGTTTTGGATACTGCTGTGGTATGTGTGGGTGTGACATGGTAAGCATGCCTAGCCCCGCACGCCTTCTCACCAACAGGCAATGCTGCCCCCCTGCTGTGTGTGTCCCTGCAGCCCCCTACTCCAAGCTGAGCAAGGCGTTCCCGCGCAAGTGGCTGGCGGGTTACGCCTACGACAGCCAGCGTGACAGGGTGCGGCTTTACCTCTCAACAATCAAGCCACGACCACCACAGCTGCCGGCAGGTATGAGGGGGGGGGGGCACGCTTATATTGGGGGTGGGTTGGTAGGGTGATTAATCATAGGGTTTGGCTTTGGTTCCACAACCCTCGACATCAAACCCTAGTGGGTGGTGGTAGGCAGGGCACACTGGGCATGGGTTAGGGGGCAGTTGAACGGTAAATGCACATCAGTCTCTGACACTCACTGCATTACAGTATCGCACATCCCTTCTGTCAACTTATCGTCTGCAATTGTGCTTACTGTGTTGAAGGTCCCTCACTTGCTGTACTTGTTGGATTGCTGTTTGCTGTCTGCAGAGCCGAAGCCACCCAAGGCCCCAAAGCCCAAGGCCCCAAAACCCAAGGCCCCAAAGGCAGTAGCAGCAGCCGATGGTGGTAACGGCGACCCCAGCAGCAAGCAGGCTGTCAGGAAGCGCAAGAGGAGTGAGCCCCTGCAGCTGCCAGCCAAGTACCTCAGCCTCCCCTCCACCATGCTGAGGGGGCAGCAGCCCCTCATGCCCCTCATGCCCCCACCCCTGCGGCGGTCAGGTAATACTGGCGTGTCTGTCACTTGGGGCAAGGCTTCAGCCAGAGGGCCAGCTCCTCCTGTCATGGCTCCTCCTGTGCTGCTGGTGCGGCCACACACCCCTGGGCCAGGAGGCCCCCTGCCACTCTCAGCAGCAGCAGCAGGAGGAGGAGGGGGTAGTGCTGGTGTGCCAGTACTGCACCAGATGCCACCCTCTGCCTCGCAGCAGTGGCTCCAACTGCAGCAGCAGCAGCAGCAGCAGCAGCAGGTGAGGCAGCAGCAACAGCAGCACCACCAGCAGCAGCAGCAACAACAACAACAGCAGCAGCAACAGCAGCAGCAGCAGCGACTGGGGGTGCAGCGGGTGCTGCTGTGTGGCCAACCCCAGCAAGCACCAGTGCAGCTGCGGCCTGACCAGCAGAGGGTGGTGGCACCACGGCAGGTGGTCTTCCTTCAACAACCGCAGCAGCCCAAGCCTGTACTGCAGCAGCAGCAGTGGCAGCAGGTGCTGATGGTGCAGCAGCAGCAGCCACGGGTGCCGATGGTCCAGCCGCAACAGCAGCAGCAGCAGTGTCCTCCAAGGGTGCAACAGCATCAGCAGGTGGTGGGTCCGCCGCAGCAGCAGCAACTACAGCAGCAGGGGGTTCCTCCAGGTGTGCAACAGCATCAGCAGCAGGTTGGGCCTGTGCAGCTGCGGCAGCTGCCTGTGGGAATGAGGCAGCAGCCGCAGCAGCAGCACTCGCACCACCACCACCAGCACTGGCAGCAGCAGCAGCAGCAGATGGCGCAGCCTGGCGTAGGGCAGCAGCAACAGGCCCTGGCCTATGGCGCAGCCGCCACCCCCACCAGCCTTTGGTGTTGACATCTGAGGGGTCAGCAACCTGCCCAGAGGCAGTCGGTGAATGCTGCCTCACCCATGCAGGCATGAGTTGAAGGTTTGGGTATTGCTGCTTCTACCAGCGCCCAGCAACAGCAACAGGAGCAGCGATTTGTTTCCTGGAATGATCGCCCAGTCAACACAGTTTGCCTGTATTGGCCAGGGTTGAAGGACGGGGGATTGCCATGCCCAGCCATCGCGGGCAGTGGGGTATTTTGTTTGCATTGTGTGTGTTAGACTCCGTGTGATATTGCCTGCCACATAGTATGGGAGGTGTGGCATGTGCAAACCCCACAACTCTCCGCTGTGTTGACGCAACTTGTTGTGGGGTTGAGGGGCTGTTTGTGTGTGCATGTGTCTGTGTGTTGCTCTATGTGTGTCTCAGAGGGGTGGGGTATTGACGGCCAGCCCAACAGAGCTTGCGGTAGGGGAACGCATGTACGCGAGAAACACTAGTCTACAACATGTGGTTGTGTGTGCCCATGAGTCATGGGTTGTGGTGGCCAGGTGCCAAAGATACCATTGCACCGCAGAATGGTGATGGTCAGCTGCAGGCTGAGGGAATTGTTGATGTTGACCTTTTGTCCTTTTGTTGATCAACAGGATGTGCCTGATAAGCTTGATTTGGAAGGGCCGTCGTACCTTGCCAGGCTGATCTGGGCCCAAAGCCAACCATGGGTGCTGGTGGTGGCCATTGAATGGGTGGCGGTCATCAAAGAGCCCTTGACAGGCGGTGTGTGAAACAAGGTGTGTTGTCATAGCCTGCAAAGAGCCCTTGACAGGCGGTGTGTGAAACAAGGTGTGTTGTCATAGCCTGGTCATGCAATGAAGACAGAAACACATTTGTTGCTCGCCAGCCCGGCGTCAGCTGAGGTATGACAGCAGCTGACTGTGTTGCTGTTGTTGCAGCAGTCCAGCACCGTTCTCTGTGGGCATGACTTGCTTGCGTTGATGGGCTGCTTCTGCGTGTCTCTGGGAGGGAGGGTACCGGTGCAGGGGATGGGTCCTTGTGTGCTGCCAATCGGCACAGTGTGTGTGAGAGTCTTGGGGTGTGCCAAACAGGTCTGGGCTGTGGCTTGGTTGAGTGTTGAGCGCGGCACACATTAGCGGTGTGGAGGAAAATGGTGCAGGCATTGTGCCGCGTGTGATCACATCTGATCACAACAGCCGTGGGTATCCACTTTATTGGACAACTTGATATGTTGCACTTTTTTTGGAGTCTGCTTGCGAACAGGACAAGCCCTTTGCTTGCCTGGTTCAACTGCTGTTCACATGTGTGGTATCAGCACCGTGCGGGATGGTTCATCACTTGCATGTGTGGGAGCGTGCTTCAGTGCCTCTGTCCAGCATCACCACAGTGCTCAGTCATGCTGTCACTTGGGTTGATCTGGCGTTTGCATGGTAAGATTGGCAGCGTCTGCAGCCGGACGCTGTAGTACAGTCGGTTGGCCGGGTCGCAGTTGTGCCGGCCGTTGAGTTGGTGCTGCCTCCCCCGTGTGCTGGCTGGCTTGCTGGAGCAGTGCTGCAGTGCAGCTGCCAATGTCTCTTTTGCATGGGCATGTTGCTGTATGGTTGGTCTATGTTGAGTTGCTTGTCACATTTGTTGCAAGCACATGGCTTCCAGGCACAATTGCATGCAAGGCCAGCAGCAGAGTGTGAAGGGTGCTGTAACATCCGAGTTTTTCACTTCAACAAACATGTAACAGGCTGATTTAGCTTCTGCCAGTCAAGGCAATGATGGATCCAGTCCTGTAGCTTCAAGGCTTGGAAGTTTGCTCGGCAGGATTGATGGCAGTGTTACGCCGCAAAAAGACTCCACATGTGCCTCTGATTACACCAGATCATTGACGAAAGGGGCATATCCTGCTGCCACCCCCCACGTCACATGTGATATCATACATGTCTGCTGTAACTGTACGGGGCAGCCACTGCTACTAGGGTGGTTCAGTCTTCATACTGTGGCTCACACACCAGGCCCTCAGTGCTCCTGCCTGCGCCCTCCTCAGCCCTGCAGGCGTAGCTGCCACCAAACTCCAATGCAGTGCGCTCAAAGTGAGTCACCTCAATCAGCTGACCATTCTCATAACACTCTGCAGGGACAACAACAGCAGCAGCGGGTTTAGGGTTTAGGGTTTATGTTTATGACAAGCAACACGGCAGAAGTTCCAATCCCCAACAGTCTGGGCCAGCATCAGGGGGCCCGCTCCGGAGCACTGTGCTGGAGCAAGGCGCCCCTGATCGCTGCCCGGCATCCAGGCCTGGAAGCACACCAACATCAGTGAGAACGCCACACTGCTTACACTGATGTGCCCTTATCTGTAGCACCAGGCTGCCACTCGGCGCCACCATGCTACCATGGCCCCTGTGACTACTCGGCAGCTGTGTTGACGGGCAACAGACATACTATCTTAGACCTAGGATAGGCAGTAGACAGCATCCGCCCACCTGCCGTTGCTGTTGCCGAGTATGACTCCACCGAGTGGGGCACAAAGCCGGCCCGTGTAGGCCCGCCCACCCTGGCAAACGTCTCTGGTGGTGCTGTGACCCTGAGTTCCAGCCTCCTGCCCAGCTGCTGTGCCTTGACCAGCAGGAGGCCCTCCTCAGGCCGCACGGTGGAGGTGATGAGGGAGGGGTCGTGCGGCCTGAAGTGCCAATTGAGCTTGGCAGAGTGGTACCTGCTGGCACAGGTCGGGGGGGGGGGGGGGGAGGGGGCAATGCGCTTGACTACCCATTGCGGTTGCCAACCACAGGCTGCTGGTGACCATGCAGATCCAGCAAGGCTACTGTGCTGGCTGCCGCCAGCCTGGTGTAGCCTATGCAGCTGTGCAAAATTTGCTGGCTGCTGCTGTGATACATGCCAGTCAGAGCTCCTAGTTGTCTGCGCTACTTATGATGGTAGTGTTGCTGACACCAAAGACCATTTGGGCCCCAGGTGCCCCAGGTGCCCCAGGTGCCCCAGGTGCCCCAGGTGCCCCAGGTGCCCCAGGTGCCCAGGTGCCCCAGGTGCCCAGGTGCCCCAGGTGCCCCACGTGCCCCACGTGCCCCACGTGCCCCAGGTGCCCCAGGTGCCCCAGGTGCCCAGGTGCCCCACGTGCCCCACGTGCCCCACGTGCCCCACGTGCCAAGGGCCCAGGTTTCGGGCCCCAGCTTAAGGTGCTCAATCGGGGGCCAGCTGATTGAGTAGCTAGACGCCAACAAAGCCCATTAATACAGTGCCACCCTGTTGAAGCACCAAGTGCGGGGTTGCATTGAATCCGCACCAGCTCTCAGGTTGCACGCAAACACCACTTGAAGGCCTGGTGTGCTGACTGAGGGGTGCGAAAAAACACCCCAGAGGGGTGGAACGGTTCCACGTTTCAAACCCAACGTGCATGTGCATGGCCATGCATGCATGCCTGAGCCTGCTAAGCTGGTGACAAACAGCACAGGCGAGCCCCTTGGTGGTGAACAGCAGCTGCATAATAGTTTCATGCAACAGTTGTACTACACTTGAGTCAATGCTCCTGGACAAAGGGTTGGTCACGCACCCCACCAGGAGTGCATCAGGTAGCGGCACAGGCAGCTTGTCCAGGTTGAATGTGGGCAGCACACCACCAGCCAGGCAGAATGTGGCCTGCAGGACAAGCGCAAGAAGAGGAGCGTGGCAGCAGTTTTGGGGAGGCGTGACATTCAAGCCTTTAGCATCTGAGGGAGCCTTCGTAACGTGCGACGGCATTTGCAGTGCCTTGATAGTGGATGTGTCTGAGCTGGAAAGGTGTCCCAACAATCATTGGATCGGGCTAACAGCACTGCTGGCTGCTAGCCTAGCACAGAGTCGGTACTCCCTTCCCCTGTTGCACGCAACTTACATGTGGCTGAGTGCAGGTGCTGCCTGCTGGTGCCTCCTGGCCATTGTTGGATGCCCCACTGCTGCTGTCAGCAACATCTGGCGTGTTGTTGCCATTGTCAACTGTGCTGCCGCCATTGCTGCCGTTGCTGCCATTGCTGCCGCTGCTGCCGTTGCTGCTGCCATTGTTGCTGTTGGTGGTGCTGCTGCTGGTGCAAGATGGTGACAAAGCAAAGCCTTGAGTCCAGATGAAAGAACGGGGGAAGCTGCACCGAAAGACCACAGCAGCAGCAGCAGCAGCAGCAGCAGCAGCAGAAGAAGAAGAAGAAGAAGAAGAAGATAGTGGGGGCAGCGGTAGCGGCAAGGTTGGCACACTACCGAAGTGATATGGATGGCGGGGGGGGGGGGGGGGGGGGGGGGCTGGAACGCAAACAAAACCTGACCATGCTAGGCATGAGCAGGGTTTTGACAGTCGGCTGTCGTCGAAGCACGATGTATACAAAAATTGCCCACTTGGGCTGTGCCACTGGCTGGCGTATGCCGCACAACCACCATAATCACTGGTGATGACATTAGCGCTGCATTGTTGTGGGAACACTTGCATCCACTTAGCCGTGCAGGCTGGCAGTTTGTGGGGCAACAGACTTGTTTTGGCAGCCCATAATCATGCTTTTCTGACCCACAAAGCTGCCCTCAGCTATGTCTGGTTCAAGGCACAATGGTCACCAGGGCCTGCATGTGTCTCACCTCCCTCCCCAGTTCTTCTCCACATGCGCCCAGCCCTGCCCTGTGAGGTGCTCCCCTCCCGGCAGCTTGACGTCGTAGGCCACCTGTGTGAGGGTGCTGTGCACATACCAGTGCAGCCCTAGGCCGGGCACAAGGTGCAGCAAGCCCTGGGGGGAGCCACCACCGCCTGCAGCAGATGCAGACACCCCAGCCTTGCATGTCAAAGCCAACCTTTGGGGCTGGTGTTATATATTAAACACAAAAGCACATTGACGGCCAACATACGACAGTGAAAAATGCAGTTTGAGCGACATGGCAGCTCCTGATGCCACTGCAGATGATGCACTGCTCAGCAGTCCGGGACTGCCAAAGCACCAAACGGATATGATTGCCTGGCCGCCTCAGGACACAGCCTATGCGCCAGGTGGTGACCCACTGCCTTTTGGTTTATTGTGGACCCAGCAACTAAAACGGAGCTCACCGTCAGACCAGGGTGTGCTGCCGCTGAGGGACTTGAAGGAAGCAGTGGCCCCACCCACGTTGGCCTCGTACAGCAGGTCTGACCCACACCCCTGGATGTTGATGATGCCACCTGGGTGTTGGAAAAGGAAGTCTGTCTGCTGCTCACCCTGCGAACGGAGATCAGCAACGCGGTACAGAGTGACCAGGCCCAATCAACCGTCAATCATTGAGCAGTGCCTCAACTTGTATGCCATGTGCAAAGGAAGGGTTCCTGTCCCAGGGCCCACATTGCCACAGGCCAACTTGTGTTGTGACTACCTGGCCCTTTGAGCAGGAGACAAGAGGTCACTGCTGGCAGCTGTGAGCCAGAAACCATTTCCGAAGAGAGCAGATCTAGGACACCTGTAGTCACTGTCACTGACTTGAAGCTCAGGTCCACTTGTCCAAGGCTTGCGCTCCACGCACCTCAGTGTCTCCCCGGCTGATGGTGAGGCTGGGGGCCTTGCCATGCGTGAGGTAGCTCTCATACAACTGCAGCTGACTGCGCTGCTGATCATGGTTCACTAGAATGGCTGTGTAGGCGGCTGGATGCTGCATGGCACAAAGGCAGCACGGGCAACACACACAGGCGCCTCCGAGGTTGAGTGAAGAGTAGGAGCTTTGCAAGCCGCAGAACGATAGGGGTACTTTGCTGGCGACCATCAAAACACCGAATATGGTGGACTGATGTCAGATGGGCAGCCTCTAGACCCCAGTCAGGTCAATAAGCTTTTCGTGGCTGAACACTGTCGCGTTGGCACTGTCGCATGGGCCATCAGACTTGACGCACCCTCACCTTTGGAGTTTGCTCAGGATAGTAGCCGGTCACAATGCCAAAGGAATGTGTGGGTGAGATCACTCGGGTGTACCATCCTTCTGCGGCAGCAACACACCACACGCACCGACTTCACTGCTGCAGGGGCACCAGCGTGCTGTCGGCACAAGCATGCCTGCATCCGCTCAATCAAGGCACTCACCAAAGTAAGGCGGGCTCTGTGGCTTCTGTGGGTTGAGCCTCCTGCCTACCAGCGCCTTATGTGCTTCTCTAAGCTGCTGCATGAGTGCACCGTTGCTGTTCTGCGCCTGCTAATGTTGCAGTCAATGGATCCTATTGATGTTGATGGGGGTGTGTGACTAATTATGCAATAACAAGTACTGTCGCACCCTCTTTCATGCCATGCACTAATGAAGGTCGATTCCTCTTTTCCTTTATCTGCCTCACGATACCTTGACGACATATGTTACGTGTCAGCTGTTGACGTCATGACCGATGTTCGACCGGTTCCGACGGCGACCGCTGAGCCGCGTGGCCGGAGAGAGCTCACCACCACGGACAAGCGGCTGGCTCAAGAGTGTGAACAGAATCAAGTGACATTGGGTCTGCCGCACAGTGGATCTACGTCACCCTGGCCAGCGACTGGCATCACGACTGGCATTCAATTGGATGATGCGTGCTGCTGGGCTCCGAATCATGTGAAGCTTTACACCAATGCATCAAAAGATCGCAGCACATACTAGTAAAAGGCATAGCGTAGAGCGGGCACACATGATGCATACATAATGTCACTTGAGACTGCACTCGAGCTCACATACTGCCTGAAGCCTGGGGCGGGCAGTGCACCTTGGAACTACCTCAACACACATGCAATTTAGGCATCAGACGATGATCCATCTTGTGCAGATGGCTGCTGATATGCAGTACAGGGTGGTGTGCTACTGCTACCACAATCTTCCTGGGCCATCCCAACGGGTGATGTGCACCCCTAGCAACCCCCGAGGCCCATTGGCAAACAAACTCTCACGAAACACACAACAGTAACATATGAAACGTTCTACCTGCCTCACAGTCAGCTCAGTCACACAATGGGAACCAGCGCCCACATATGCAGAAGACACACACCCAGACTTGCCAGACCATCATGACAGCAGCAATGGTCTGTGGTCAAAGTTGGCGGCCAGGCGGTGAAAAGGCCATCTAACGGGTGTAACCACACAATAGATGCTAGAATGCATGCATTCCCTCTGTCCATCAATTTGATAGCCCCGCCCCTGTCTCTCCAGACCCCGAAATGACTCTGACAAAACAAGTTGCAGAAGCAGCCCCAAGCAACAGCCCACAGCAGCAAAGCAAGGCGGCTGCTTCACGCTTCAAACCACTGCTCAGTTGACGTTGCTGAGCACGTTCATCTCCAGGGACTGCACCACCTCATAGCCCACGCCTGAAGGGGGGAACGGCAGCCGCCCACTGACCGTCACAGCTGCCTCCGGCTCAGGTGTGCTGCTGGGCCCAGCAGCGTCTGCAGCAGACACCTCTGCCTTGCTGCTGCTGCGCGACAGCCTGCCGCCACGGGCCTTGCCGCCTTTGCTAGTGCCGGCAGCTGCTGCTGCTGCTGCTGCCGCAAGAGGGTTGCTGTCACCGCCGTCGCTGCTGCCGTCCTCCAGCATCCAGGTGCGGTCCAGCAGGCGGTCCAGCATCTCCTCCGACACCACGCCCGACTGGGGGGTGTCGTCCATGCTGAAGTCGGACCGCAGCAGTGACAGCAGCTCCTGGGCTGACAGTGAGGCGGCACCAGACTTGGAGCCCTGCACGCACACAGCAAAGACTGGCGAGAGGCATGAGAATCAGGCTCAGATGTGCCTAGAGCTTGAAATCATCAACTGTCCTCCACGTTGTCGGCCCTTCCTTCTCCCACAAAAACGAGCTGCACAGGCATAGATATGCTGGCATATTGGTGACAGCAGCTGGCCACACAGAAGGGCCTGGCCGTGATGACGCTGCTAGTGCAACCATCCACACCACCTGTACAGCACGATCAAGCAACCCAACATGCCGCGACCAACCAGCCACACCCACCCGCACGCACACATCCATGTCTCCACACCCACCCCATTTCCCCCTCACCTTGTCTGCCTCCTCCCCGACGTCCAGCACCTCCTTGAACACGCCCTTCTTGATGACCAGGCGCTCCAGGGCCATCTTGTCGCAAGCGCGCCGCAGCATCTTGCCCTCCACACTGTGGCTGGTGGCCAGGCGGAACACCAGCACGGGGCGGTTCTGGCCAATGCGGTGGCAGCGGTCCATCGCCTGTGGAATGGCACAAACACAAGGGCAGGCAAGCGGCGCAAAGAAAATAGTTGTCAGAACAGGCAGGTGTGATGCACTGCAATCACCAACGCACACCTAGGTAGCAGCAGCAAGATGAAGGTTACACATACGTTTCCCCACATCATGTTGGCGCCCCAGACCAGCTTGTACGCAGCACACACACCCTCCCCTTGGGCCAGGGAGCTGCACATTCCCTGGCCCCTATCCTGACCCCACCTGCAGGTCAGCGCAGGGGTTCCAGTCGCTGTCGTAGATGATGACGGTGTCTGCTGCGGTCAGGTTGATGCCCAGGCCTCCAGCGCGGGTGGACAGCAGGAACAGCCAGGTGTTGGGGTCGCTGTTGAAGGACTCAATCTGCTCCTGGCGCTGCTGGTAGGGCACGGAGCCGTCCAGGCGGCAGACCTTGTGGCCGCTGGCATCAATGTAGTCATGCAAAATGTCCAGCATCTTGGTCATCTGACGAATGGGGGGTGGGGGGGACCAGGACGGTGGAAATAGGTCAATGAGCTGACTTTCGGGTCACATGCGTGTGATGCCAAAGCAGTGAGGCGGATGCAGCATCTGCTTCACTGAGTCGCACTCAGGTCGGTCTGCTTGTCCTTGCCTGCTATCCCTACTGAGCGCAAGTCATTCTGCAGCCACAGCCTTGATGACCACTGCTTACAGCAGGAGGGCCCTGAGCCCACTGGCCCAGGTGGCGGCTGACCAGTGACCCACCTGGCTGAAGATGAGCACCTTGTGCCCGTTGGCCTTCAGCTTCTTGAGCATCCTGTCCAGCAGGGCCAGCTTGCCTGACTGGGCCAGCATCTCCTCCACTGGGGGGCCGTGCAGGTCTGCCGTGAAGCTGCTGGTGATGAGGTCCGGGTGGTTGCAGTTCTTGCGCATCTGCATAAGCACGTTGTTGATCCGCGACAGGCCGCTGCTGCTGATGCCCTCAGACTCTGCCAGCTTCGCCATCTCAGCCTGCGGGGGTGATAGGGGACAGCGGCACAGGACAGGTCGATCTCAGGTTGCTGTGGGTGTGCGAGGGCGAAAGCCAGGTAGCACATCGACAAGAGGGGGGGGGTGTCCGCTCAGACCCATGAGAGTTGTGTGAGGCTGACCTGCACATCTGCCAGTGAACACAAAAGCTGGCTGCAACTATGTAACAAACCAAGATGCAAGGGCACACGGGCCCCGCGTCATCACAGCTGCAGCTAGGGTCCTTGGGTGACCACTGCCTCCCATAGCCCATTGGGCAAAGGCAGCAGAGCTGCTGCACCACCTCGCAAGCAGCCACCCCGCCTTTGTTGTTGTTGTTGCCCCACGACTCACCCCCAGTGTTCCGTCCAGCAGCTGCTTGTTGATCTTCAGCTGCTCCTCGCTCATGGGCGCGTACAGCAGGATCTCCTGCTTGCGCGGCAGGAAGATCTCCACGTCCGCCTTCATGCGCCGCAGCATGAACGGCTTCAGCAGCTGGTGCAGCTTGGTCACAACCTGAAGGGGGCAAGGTGATACGTATGGCGGCGAGAAGCAACAGGGAGCAGCTCAGCTGCTGGCTGCAGGACGTGCGCAAGCACACAATGGCATGTTGACCACAGGCCTTGGCAGGTGAACACAGGCTAGCGCCCGGCCCCCTGGTAAAACAAAAAGAAAGGGCCCGCCTGCAATAGATTTTCTTGGCCGTCAGCTCAATTGCAGATCGAGCATGCCATGCTGTGCGCCTCTCTCACCTTGTTCTTCTGCTCCGCTGCCACAATGTTCTGCTCTCCCTCGCCTGCGCCCGAGCCCACACCACTGAAGTCAAACCAGCCCTGGAACTCCGCCTGGTTGGCGAAGATGTCGGGCATAAGGAAGTTGAGCAGGCTCCACAGCTCACTCAGGTTGTTCTGCAGGGGGGTGCCTGCACGAGTGTGGCAGGTGCGGGGGAGGGAGCACATGCTCAGCTTGCATGCAGCGCTGGACCGACAAGCAGAAACGTGTGGCTTCACCTGTACCACATCTGTTGCTGATTGCATCCTGCAATACTGTTCACGACGAACTGATTCAAGCTTGCACAGCGGGCGTCATCCTTCCGCCATCTCGCCCCTCCTGAAGCACAGCGTATCATACACACCTGTCAGCAGCAGCTTGTTGTCAGCTGGCAGTGTCTTGAGGTCCCGGATGAGCTTGCAGTTGAAGTTCTTGAGGCGGTGCCCCTCGTCCACCACGATGTACTTCCAGTTATAGCGGGCCAGCGCCTTGATGTCAGCCATCACAATCTCATACGTGGACACCACTGCAGGGAAGTCGGGGCCCACAGGGTGGCCTGCAGGAGCACACACAACAGACAAGGTAGAGGGTCTGAACATTGCAGGTCACCTCCTCATTGTGATGCGTCACTACAGCCTGATCACCTCCCACTACATCACCACCCTCGACCCAACTGGCCCCAAGAGGGGCAATGCCCCCCCCCCCTCCCCTCCCCACACACAACACATGGCTGCTCAAGTTTGTTGAACAACTCACCCAGGGGCATGTGCTCAGCGCGCAGTGCTGCACGCGCCTTGGCGCCGCTGCCGTGGTACTCCAGCACGGGCATGGAGGGGCACCAGCGCTTGAACTCCCCGCTCCAGTTGCGCAGCGTGCTGAGGGGGCCGATGATGAGGAAGGGGCCGTTCACGCCACGGCTGCGCAGGTGGCTCAGGAAGGAAATGGTCTGGACCTGCAGGCAGGAAGGAGGGACATGACAGGGGGGAGTCAAACGAGGGTGCTCTCAGCACAGTGTCCAGCACCGCTGCTGTGCTACATCCCTGCAACTACCCTTAGGAAGTACCTCTGGGAGCTAGAGGGCGAGGAAAACACAAGTGGCACGCTAACAGCACAGAAATGCCTTGGCCTGCCATGCAATCACAGTGGTTGTTGTATCAAAACCAAACCAACGTTGACTTCATCTGCGCTAAAAGCTTTGCAGACCAGCCAACAGCCCTTCCTCACCGTCTTGCCGAGGCCCATCTGGTCTGCCAGGATGCCGTTGAGTCCGTTCTGGTAGAGGCTGATGAGCCACGTCACACCCTTGAGCTGGTAGTCACGCAGCTCACAGTCTATCAGGGGGATCAGGGTCTGCAGGGGCAGGGAGGCAGGGTTGCAGGAGAGGGGGGAACAGAAGACGCCAGGGAGGTCAGTGGGTTGCAGAAGAAGGAACGAACTCGTTCTGGGCCAGCCTTCCAATGGTGGGTGTGCCCCAGCTAGTACTACAATCACTTGCTCTTATGCAGCACAACTCTCTGCAAAAACGGCAGCCAGCCTGCAGTCCTGCCTGACATGAACTCTTTGACCATGAAACAGCAGTGAACTCAGTGGAACGGGGGGCACTGGGCGCGCACGCGAAACAAAGGTTCACAAGGACCACAGCGGCAAAGCAGGGCACACAGGTGCAATGGCAGCTTTGCAGCAAGCGCCCACCTTCTGCTTCTCTGCCAGGCTGCCGGCCAGCAGGTGGGCGTTGGCAGCAGCCTCAGCAGCGGCCTGTCCCTTGGCGGCAACGTCAGCGAGGGACGCAGTGGTGGTCTTCTGGCGCTTCTTGCTGCTGGCAGCAGCCTTGCCCTTCTTGCGCTTGCCAACCTTGCCCTTGACTGCAGGAAGGAAAGCGCAATCAGCAGCATCGAAGAGAGCTCGACAAGCCTTGTTGCTGCTCTTGATTACCGCTCAGGCACATCCTGGAAAACACAGGAGCCACAATCCGGAACCCGGGACCTACTGAAACAGTGCTTGGTGGACGATGCTGTTGTGTGTGCAGCACACATGCAGAACACACTGCACTAACAACCAAGCTGTTTCCCTGCACTCCCAGGCCACCTCACCTGCGGTGTCCTCCTCTGCCGCCTCCTCCTCGCCGTCCTCCTGTGTGCTGCCGGTGGCGGGTGCGGCGTAGGCCTGCATCTGCTCTGTCAGGAACTGCGTGTACATGCCGGCCTTGCTCAGCAGCGCGTCCAGCTGGGCAAAGCGCTGCTCAGACAGCACCGCCTCAGCATCCTTGGCCGCCTGCATGCATACGGACAGATGCAGATGAGTGGGCGCGCAGGGAAGGCAAGACGGCTGCAGCTACTGACCGCACAAGACAGTGGCAAGAGACAGTGCGCTGCAGCGACGCCAACAGCAGAGTTGAGTAACGCGCCTGACTTGCTTGTCAGTTGTGCGCACGCAGGAAGGCAAGTTCAGATGCAGGTGCAGCACGCGCGCAGGCGCGAAGCGCACGCGTGTGCTGAACGTCTTTGCTGGATTACCTTTTCTGCCTCTGCCCTGAATGCGGCCTCGCGCTCTGCGCGCAGGCGCTCCTCCTCAGTCACGAAATCCTCAGGCGCCAACATCTGCTCCGCCTCCTCCTCCTGCAGGAGCACACATGCATTTGTAAAGTGACCGGGAGCAAGAGATTACAGTGCTCAGGACGTACAGAACAGAAGCACGGCCGGCTGCATGGCATGCTGGCAGCCCTGTGCGTGTGCAGGAGGGTCAACTGACTCGTGGTGGCTCTGACTCCAGCACCAAGCCGGCATGGAGATCATGTACTGGACTGCACAGAATCGCTGACCAATTGCACCCTGTCTGTTCTGCGTCTAGTGCAGCGCCCTACTGCCGTGCCTTCACCACGGCCCAACTGCTGAAGCGGTGGTTGCTACTCACCGTGAGTGGTGCAGCGTTGCTGACCAGGCCGACCCCATTAGTGCCGTCGCTCTTTGCTGGTCCCTGGTCCATCTTCTGGTCCGTGTCGGTGCTGTCCGCTGATGCACGGGCCGCCTGCTTCTCCACTGGCACGTCCGTCACGTCACGGATGTCCTGCACACAGGACAGGAACAGCAGGAGGATCAGGATCAGTGGAGGGAGCCTCGGGCTGCGCAGATCAATGCTGTGATCGCATGAAGCAATGCTAATATTAGATTCAGGCAGCTTGTGCAACATTGCCTGCACTGTGCGTGGCAGCATGCTGCAGCAGCGGCAGTACAGCAAAATCCACCCCAGCAGTGGGGCCAGGCCCACACCAGCTGCGTTGTGCCGTGCAGCGCTGGCAGCTGAACATGATTGCAAAGATTGACATATTTCCAGCTTCCTACCTGTAGCAGTGTAGCCATGACGTGGGCTCACAGACCCTCCACCACAGATTGTGTGCAACGGTCAGGTAGCAGTCTGGACGCTGCGTCGTGGATCGTTGTGAGTTGAGAACGTGTTGGTGATGGTGATGATGGTGTGGATGATCGATGCAGGGGCCGAGGCAGTGCAATCAATCTTGAAAAGAGACCGCGCAACTTGAATTTCAAATCGGGCAGTTTCGTGACAAGCAAACTCCCAGGAAAGAATCAGACCAGCATGCGTAGCGAAACGCGCACTCAAGCCATCCAGGCAGTTCAGCTGACGTCGGACAGTGTGCAGGAGAAGTGGCGATCTGTGTCTGTGTTTGCTAGTGGCTTCATCACACTGTCTTTTTGTGCTGTTTCCGTCGTTTGTTGTATCAACTGCAGCATCAACTGAAAAGCAAACTGCCGAGGTCTCCGCTCCCCCTCCACCCCCTGTAATTGTATCATGATACGGTATGATCATACAAAACACCTTGCAGCTGCAAGGCATCATGGCAACAAGGTGTCCAACAATGTATCCTATCTGCCGCTCAAGGCGATGCACTGCAACTCATCAATCCTGCTGTTGATCTGAGCCGCAACAGCTTCACTCCGTGCCCAGGCCTGGCAACTTGCCAGAATACACTCTTTCAAGGCAGTGCAATCCTGAGGCAGGTTGTCACCCCACATGGCGTGATTCCCCCTCCCAACCTCATCATGCGGGGCAGGCATACTGAAGGCTGCATTCACACAATCCATGAGATGGTCCAGGTGCCTAATCAAGAGCCTGTAAGAGGCTGTGCTTTGCACGCATGCAGCAGCGAGCAGCAGCTGCATCCCCTGCGCGCACAGGTGAGCTATCAGAGACTCGTGGCTTGTAGACCTGCAGGTAGTGGTTGATGCTCTGTCTCTTGCTCAGATGCTCTGCCTGCATGCCAGCGCACTTCCACATGTATGACAGGGCCAGGTAGGGTCAGCTGTCACTGGCCGAGTTACCAATACCCTTGCAAGGGTAGGGTGCAGCTTGCCAAGCTGAAGCTGCCAGTCCCAAAAACCTGCTGATCACTGTTGGCTGTGCTTACAGTAACTCACAGATTGTGAGTGGTTCTATGCACCCTGTGTATGCTTTGTTGGTCCACATTGAGCAGTAATAGTTTGCTGGCTGCTAGTTGCTGTCTGTTCGCAGGTTTCGGCATGTCAGGCAGGGCAGCGCAGCGCTGCGATCCAGGTTTCTACAACCCCGGCAACAATTACGATGCATGTCAAGCCTGCCCCTTTGGCTACACCACATCTTGACCGCACTAGCACACAGCAGTGAGACTGTAGTGAGACGCTAGGCATGGAGGCTAGCACACAGCGTAGCAGTCAGCAGCAGCAGCAACACTCACAAGGGGAGTATCTAGCAGAACCTCTGCAGCCAGACTCCCAACAGCAGGTGCAGCAGCAATTTGAGCAGCACCAAAACGACCACCAACCTCATGAGGCCAGCCAGCAGCAGCAGCAGCAGCACCAGCACCTGCAGCAGCAGGGTCCCACACAGCTGCCCCAACCACCAGGGCAGTTGCATCAGAGCGCGTCTGCTGCTGATGACTACCTGGACTGTGAGGAGCTGTACAGCAGTGGTGGGGGCAGTGAGGGCAGCGAGCTAGGCGAGGAGAGTGGCAGCGAGCAGGTGTGCAGCTCAGCAGATGGCGATCATCTGCCATTGATGAGCCCGGCGTGGACCCCCGATCACACCTTCAAGGTGGGGGCAGTGCGCATGCAGCATGGGCACCCAGCATCTATTTCGGTGGCAGAAGGGTTGGGGCAAGAGGATGCGTGGTGGTGGTAGCATCGGGGTAGAAGAAGATTGGGCAGCTTTGCGGTTAACCAGTGATGTGGGAGCAGAGGAGTCTCATGTGCCCACACAGCGCAGTGGCCTTAGTATGTTCGACATTCAGTGTCACTCAATGTTCCTCAGCTCAGCAGCTTGCCAGCCCCCACGGCATGGGGCAACCGCTGCTGATCTGCAACAGCAGCTGCAATGCTCTTTGTGTGTTGCAGGTGCTGCTGGTGGGAGACAGCGGTGTGGGCAAGACATGTCTTGTGATGAGGTGCGCTGCAGCAGTGTGTGGCCATAGTGCCCCCCACCCAGTGTTTGGGGGGGGGGGGGGCTTACGGCTTTGCAGCAGCAAATGGCTAGCCGTTGCACCATCTACCTGCCGTCAACCCTGCTGTGGGACCCAGTGCAGTGATGCAGCTCCAGCAGTACATAGCCAGCAGTTGGTGCGGCTCTTGCGGTGACCGATGGGCATGCACACGACCTACCTCACCTGGCGCCCCTTGTGCTGAGCTCACGCACCCACCCGCATGGTGCCTCTGCAGGTTCATAGCAGACAAGTTTGAGACCCAGCTGCCCTCCACAGTAGGTGGGTGGCACTGACCACAAATTGCCACGATCGCACATCCCTAAACGCTTGTCAAGTAACACGATGCATTTGCCTGTGCACTGCCCTGACAGCACTGCCTAGACCTGCCGCCTGCTCTTGTATGCCCTAATGTGCTGTGCTGTTTGTGCTGTGCTGTGCTGCGCTGTGGTGTTTGTACTCTGCCTGCTGGTTGTTTGCTGGCTGCAGGTGTCGACTTTGCCATCAAGCGCATGGTGGTGGGTGACAACAACATCAAGCTCACGATATGGGACACGGCAGGTCAGTATGACCCCGCACCAGAAGACCGTCAAAGTTTTGCCGCTGAGTGATGCTGGCTGAGTGCTGCTGGAGTGATGTTTCATACACGCGCGCATTTTGGATGTCCGCAGGCATCATTGCTTTGAAGCCAGCCCTTGTTGTGGGAGAGGCGGTCAGCCGTGGCCCGTATGGCTGGGCTGTGGTCTTGGGAGAGGGCTGTTAATGGTGCTACGTCGCCAGAATTTTGATGAATTTCTGCTGTGCTGTGCTGTGTGTTGGCTGTGCAGGCCAGGAGCGCTTCAGGGCCCTCACCAGCACCTTCTACAGGGGAGCTGTCGGCATTATCTTCGGTGCGTGGCACTCAGTGGCTGGACATACGATTTAGTGTGTGTTGTAAGGCACCAGCATGTGTGTTGGCGTTGAGCAAATGTGCCTTATGAGCCAAGCCTGGCTGTCAACACCCATGTGTTTTGTTGGGAGTTTGGCAGCCAGGAAGGTTGTCTGTTGGGGTTGGGGTTTGGGGTCCACATGCCACACACTCAGGAAATCCATCAAAGTCAGCGCGCCCAGCTGTGCAGGTCGGCAGTTGTGCAGGTTGACAGTTTGAGGCTATCTTGCATGGGAATGTGTGTGTGGGCTTCTTCCTTGGCTGCCTGCCGCAAACATAACACCAACCCAAACAACAACAGCAGCGCCGCTTCCTGTTGTCTGCAGTGTATGATGTGACGCGGCGTGAGACGCTGTCCAGCTTGTCTGGCAGTTGGATGCAGGAGCTGCAGACGTATGACCCCCACCCAGAGGTGGCGCGCATGGTGGTGGCCAACAAGGTGGACCAGGTGAGGCATGAGGTGGCGGTGGTGTGAACTTGGGGGGGGGGGGGGGCTGACTCGGGGTGTCGTGCGTGTGCCTTGCAGGAGATGTACAGGGATGCGTTCTCTGCTTGAGAGTGGCCGTCGCATGGTGGCATGGTGGTAGCTGACAAGATGCACACAGCGGGGGGTGGGGGGGGGGGGGGGGGGGGGGGCAACAAGGACCAGGTGAGGCATGAGGTGGGAGACACGGGGCGGGGCTAAATGGCCTAGCGTGCCTAGTGTGGCTTGCTAAAAGTCACCTTCTTTTGGGTGCGCCTCCTGGGAGCGGCCGCCACTGTTTGCAATGTGGTGGCTGTGAGATGATTGGGATGTTGGGGCAGGCGTGGACCTTGTCAGGAACTATGCAAAAAGGTGCCTCTCACCCCACGCTTCTATCTACCCCCCCCCCCCTGTGTCCTTGTCCCTGCAGCGTGAACGCCGTGAAGTGACGTGGGAGGAGGGTGCCGACTTTGCCAAGCAGCACGGCTGCCTCTTTGTTGAGACGTCTGCCAAGCACAACATTGCTGTGGGGGTGGCCTTTGAGGAGTTGGTGCTGCGCATCCTGGACACACCTGCACTGCTGGCTGCAGTGGCGGCCGACGAGCAGAAGGGCAGCACACTCAACCTGGCTGCAACACAACCAGCAGCTAGCGGCATGGCCATATCGTGCAGCTGCTGAGTGCTGGCGGGACTGTGGAGCTTACTGCGACATGGGCACGGGTGTTTCATGTGCAAAGCTGTCATGTTGTGCAGTAGCTCCTCCCTCTCTGTGCTGTTTTGCTTTGGGTGGCGTTGTACATTTGCGACACGGCTGTTTTGTTTTGGGAGGTGTTGTACATTTGCAACACGCTTGCACTTGTAGATGCCATGGTGGCTGAGGAGCAGAAGGGCCATATACTCCACCCAGCTGCCACACAACCCGCAGCCAGCCACAGGGCCATACCATGCAGCTTTTGAGCAGTGGTGCAGCTGCTGTTGGTCTCAATCACACTTGGGAACAACCGTGTGTTGTGCAACGTGTTTGTGTTCGAGTGCGTCCTAGTTGCTGTGTGGGCATGGGGGCAGTTGTGTACACATCCGCACTCAGTGCCAGGCCGGCGACCATGGTCCCTTGCAGCGCAGCAGGAAGGCAGCCGGCTGTCACACATGGCCACATCACTCACCTGCTGGGACGATGGCACGTATTCAGAGCAGCAAGCTTGCTACCGTGGCATTATTTGTGCAGGCTGTGTCCCTGTGACAGTGGCTATGTGCATGCTTTGCATGTGATGTCGCTGCTAGGTTCAGCGTTGGCCCTTCTGGCCCAGCATCGCCCATGGAATCGCTGTCATTGCTGGCAATGGATGCCCAGGCAGCAAGCTAGTAGCCAGCAGCGTGCTGTGTGTGACTTGCATATTGCTTTCCCAAGCACAGCTTGTCGACGCCACACTACTATTCCTAATTCCTGTACTACTTCCATACATGGTCTGCTGCACACTGCAGCAGACAGTCTGACACCTGGCACAGCTTTCGTCCCAGGGTGGACCTGTGCACTGGACAGGGTCAGGTGGTCAATGACTGTTATGTCATGAGCCCTGCTGGCAGCAGCAGCCATACCTACGTTCACTGATGACAGTCACAGATCACTGTACAATGCAGCGGACCTTGGGCCACTGGCACTGTGGCGTACATGCTACTGCATTGACACTACGGCGACCTGCCCATTTGTGGCAGGGAATGCTGAGTGGTGCTATAGGTATTACCTCATCTAACCCCCAGCAGGTCGTGCAGATGTACCAGATCTGGTTGGCATCACTGACAGGCTGGTTGTGTGTACATGTGTACATCAGTGATTGGGACTTTTGTAACGCAATATTGCATCACACTCGGGGTCCCGCCAATTCACGACACGGTTTGTGCTCAGCCACAGCAGTAGTCTCCCCAGTGAAATATGTATCAGGTCAAGCATGGGCCTCTCGCTTGCAATTCATGCACATAAGGTGTACAGCTCACATGTGAGCAGTGGTCAAACTTCGTCACGGTGACAAGTCATTGCTGCCTCATAATGCCTCAGTTGAGAGTCGTCTGGCCTGCGGCTGCTAGCAACTGGTCTCAGGGCTGGGTCAGCCAGTCAGGCTGAAAAGGCAGGCTACAGCAGCATTGCAGGCAGCACGAGTCGCAATCAACTGTGCATGCCCAAACTTTGGTGACAATCTGCTGATGATCAGCTAAGAGAGCTCAGACACATCCAGAATTACACCCTGATGAAACCTGGCCAAGCCATCAAAGGCATGCCAATGCATATGCAGGCCACAGTCATTAACGGTGTTCACAACAAATGGGTCAACTCTCAACAACTAGAGGACTGTAGAATACAATCAAGTCACCTTCCTCAACAAAAAGCAGACCAGATAACACTTGTGCCCTGCTCAGGCTACCTTGGTGATAGCTTGCAAGATGAAATTGCCTTCACAGCTGATGCCAGATATGCACGCAGAAGAAAACCACCATCCAGCCAAGCTTGATCCAGCATAAGGTCAGCAATGACGTCGGGTTGCCCGTTTCACCCATCTGCACAGTACGCTGTGTCTCTTCTGCACCCCTCAACAGCCTAGTCAACTGAACAGCTTGTCAAAGAAGCCTTGCTTCTTTGGTGGCTTTTGGTACTGCTGCTGCTGCTGGGGAGGGTACCCCCCTGGATACCCGGCAGGCGGTGCCCCAGCAGCCGGGGGATAGCCGCCACCCCCATACTGTTGAGGAGGGGGGTACCCCCCAGGCTGCTGCTGGTACTGCTGCTGGTATTGGGGCTGCGGGTACCCCCCAGGGGCCTGCTGACCATACCCTGGCTGTGCAGGGGGGTAGCCGCCAGGGGGTTGGCCATATGGGCTGCTGCCGGGGTAGCCGCCAGGCTGGCCGTAGCCACCCATCTGCTGTGCTGGTGGTGGTGGGCCCCCCTCATCCTGCTCATCATACCTGGGGGAAAGGGGGGGGGGGGGGGGGGAAAGCAGGGCAACACGCAGGGAAGGGGCAAGCAGGGCGACACGCAGCGGGGCGGCATGTTTTGGCTTGCTTTGATGATGCGAGGCAACGTATGCGGTGCTTGTTCCTGTGATGGTTGTGCTGACTGCTTTGCTGGGTTGAAGGACAGCAAAAATCAGCCAGTTGCCTCTAGGGATCCCCTACGAAAACCAAAGGACAGTCATTCAGTGCCTCAGACACCTTCCCCTGCTGCCTCACACCAATTCACTATGTCAGCGCTCAAGCATGCACACAAAGGGTGTGCATACTCCACAAGTACATGCTAATTGTCATACCCCTGCCACCCCCCTTGCCTCCGTTGAACCAAACATGAACCCTGTCTCCACACAAGGTGTGCTTCTTATGCTTGATCACACTCATGCCTGCTTGCTGAAATGCATTTCAAGGACTTCACCCATACACTGTACAACTCTCCATCCTGCAAGCCTCCCTCCCTCCCACCCCGGGTGCAAACAAAGCCACTCACTCTGGGTCAATGGCCCCCACCATGAGTTTGACCAGCCATGCCTCCACCGACAGGGTGATGCCCTTGCGCGCATACTCAGCCTGCTCCAACTCAAAGTAGCTGCAGGGGGGACAAGCAGAAAAGGGGGTTGGATAGAAGTTCTCTTCAGGTGCTGCCTTACATATTTGAACTTGTTGAACTTTTAAACATTATGTCAACAATTTGTTATGACCCAGCAGGATGGAGGATCATGTGGCAGATGTGGCCCCCACTTCATAATGGTGTTAGGACCCTTGAACAACACTGTAACGGACAAGCCATCCATGTTGTAACCGATTCCCCTATTCTTGACTGTGTGCCCCCCCCCTTCGCAACAGGCGCACCTTGTGCAGTCCACCAACTTGCCAATCTGTGGGTGCCTGTCCAGCCTGGACAGAAACTCCTGAGCCTCCTGGTCACGACCAACCTGATACAGCAGCAGCAGCAGCAGCAGCAGCGTGTGTGGGTCACCCATGATGGGTGACACTGGTGATCCTGGCTTTATATAAGCAACAGCAATTGGGGGACTAGCTTACGGCTTTCAGTGGCAAGGCGGCCACTGCCGACCCGTCACTGACAACAAGCAAAGCAGGGGATGTTTCCAACGGCAATATCCTACACACCCACCTGTGCAAACTGGAAGGCCACCGCGTGTGGGCCGTAGCCCAGCCGTGTGCACTGATCCACACACTCCCTGATCACACTGAAGATCTTGTCAGGCGGCTTGTCTGAGGGCTCACCATCAGTCACTGCAAAGATATTCCAGGAGTGGGTTTTTTTGGGGGGGGGGGGGGGGGTACACACTAGTCAGCACGGAACCTGCGGGTGTCTGAATGCAGGCAAAGCACGGCCACCTATTGGAGACCTCACGTTGCCAAAGGGGTCCACCTGTAACTGCTGACGAACGAACGACGAACGAAAAAGGCTGCTCATGATGCACGTATTGCAGCGCACCTGTGATGATGAGCAGTGGCTTGGCAAGTCGTCTGCTGTAGGCCATGGGGCGCAGGATGCGGGCCTCTAGCTGGGTGCCGATCTTGGTGTCCCTGCAGGAGGGAAGGATGGGGGTAGCGAATAGAACGAAGGAATGCTACGCCAGCGCCCTGGGCACGGGGCAGGGTGAGTGGCGCTTCTGCATGTCGTAGTGAGGGCTGCAATACACATGCTCAACTTGTGCAGCCCATCTTTGTTGACCAACTCAAACTCCCCACCTCACCGCACACTCGCTTGTCAGCTACATTTGTCGCTAATCTATCACCTCCTGCCCCTATCCCCCTACGCACCATCTGTACTCCAGTGTGCGGAGCAGTCTGCTAGCATCGTCTGCAGTCCTGCAGGCATCAGCATCAGCAGCAGCAGCAGCAGCAGCAGCAGCAGATGCAAAGGCACCCACACACCCTCAGAGGCCGGTCACCAGCAAGCTGTCTGCCTTGATGCATCAATGACTTTCGCTGCGCGTGTGGCATGTCCCCTATGCTAAAACAAACATACTCCTCCTGCACCCTTCCAGTATGCTGTCATGACATCCAGGCTGTCCGCTGCTGTCACATTTGCAAAGGTGTCACCAGGAGCACAGAGTGAAAACAAGAGCACACTATCTTGTGCAAATGCATCCACTCCTGTCACTCACTTGACACCATTGCCCTGCACATTGCTGTTGATGAAGCGGACCTGCACAGCACAGCAAACACACAGATGCATGGCACAACTTGAACATATGGAAACTGCAGCAAACTGCGACTGCCCCGCTGTTTCAATTTACGACGGTGCATGTGCAGGAACATGAGAAGGGCTTCTTGGCATCCTCCTTCAACCCTACTGACCATCCCTACTGACCATCAGTCATCTGATGCCCCCCCCCCCTCCCTCACTCCTCACAAATCCACTGGTGAAAGTACCCTCTTGTACCCCCCCCCCCACCACCTTTGCACACACGGGCATGTGACCCCAATCATGTTCATGTTTTCAACACACCTACATGCCTCCCCCCGCCTCACCTCAATGCCGTCCTCGTCGAAGAGTGTAGCCACCTCAGCCACCTTTGCCACAATCAGCTTCAGGTCCTCTATCCTCTCACCATCACCGCTCTCCATGCTGCCGCTGTCGTCAGCATATATCACAATGTCATACAGTGCAAGGGCAGCCAAATCAACCGCCAGCTCAACAGGCATGCGCCACCTGCAGCAGAGCGTGGACAGACACAGGGGCATTTGCGGTCAGCCACAGTGACCTGCTAATCGACACATGTTGAGGCAACATGGAGATCCAATTATCATTAATTGCACAGACAGTGATTTCTGAAGCCCTGAGTGCGTTACACATGGCAACATGATGACAAGCGCCAGTGCCTCAACGCCTGCAGGCCTCCTCCGCAACACTTTCATGTATTGTGCCCACCACATAAGTCCCCCCCCTCCCCCTGCACGCAATCTCAGCACCCCATCTTGCTGTCTCTGTGCATACGTCCACCCAGGCACACCAGTAGCATCAGCACTTTGGCAACTCTCCTCGTCCCCTTCCCATCACAGCCCACAACCTTGCGCCATGCACATGGACGCCACCCATGCAACCCACCCTCACCTTGCCGCCAGTGAGTGAAAGTCCACCCTCTGTGTGACCCGCTGTGTGAGGGCTGCCAGCCTGTCAGGGGGGTAGAAGGCCCCCAGCTGGTTGGCTGACACGATCTTGGCCAGCTTGGCAGACACTACACCAGACATGCCGCCCGGGGGCCCTGAAGGGGGCTGAGCACCGCCATAGGGCTGTGGGGGTGGGGCCCCGTAACCTGGGGCCCCTTCACACAGCAGGACAAAAATCACAGGGGGAAATCACAGGGGTTGGGTTGAAACAGGTGGCTATGCAAACCACGGGGTGTGTCATGCATGACAGTGTGTGAAGGTGTGTGCTGGGGGAGCGGGGATAAGGGCTAGCAGGACATGAATGAGCTACATGAGGGGATTGGCACCTGCCAGTGGCAGAGTGAAAGCTGACTGAGTACGCAACTGCCTTGCACAAAATGGTACAGCCTGAGGAGGGTTGATCTAGCCCTGGTCCATTCAGAGGACCCTATGTGGAAGCACGCAGCGTCTAGGGTCGCGGATCGTAAAGTTCAGATCGTGGAGTATATGCCTTAGCAGGCTGGTAATGACGTGGCACTAACCAACGCTGACATCTGCTGATATAGTACATGCACGCGTGTGGCAAGGTGCTGCTTGGTGATGCCACGTCTTGTTGCTGTCCTCTCCACTAGCAGGTGCTGTCACAGCACCTGCTAGCCAGGCGACAGACACCGTGTCTGTCGCCTGGGACTGCCACAAGCCAGCACTGGCGCATGCCACCTGTCTCAATGCACCCATCCAGCCTGGCCAGTAGCTGCCCCCCCCCCCCAGCATCCTGGCTCACCATAGGGGGCACCTCCTGGTGGTGCTCCTGCTCCCAGCCAGCCCTGACCAGCTGCAGGAGGCATCTGCTGCTGCTGGTGCTGGGGGTACTGCTGTCCTGCAGGAGGTGCAGCGCCACCCTGCGCAGCAAGGGCACTGGCGAGGCCCATGGTGACAGAAGTGCTGGCCTACAAGAGCTAGAAAGCTTAAATCAAAGCTTGGTGTGTACTAGGCTGTCTTCTGCTTTTCTCACTGCAAGAAATGCTCTCTGAGGTGGAAAGCAGTATCCTTGCAAATGAATGTGTCGAAGGGCCAACACGCATGACTCGAAACGTTGTACATTGAATAATTTGTATATGTGGTGTTATACATGCATCCATGCATGACACATCCCGTGACGCTTCAGCTTCTCCGACACTGACACACAGCCCCTGTGGAACGGTAGTCATGTACTGCAAGGCGCTGGATGCTGCAAAGCATTTTGTTTTTGTTACCGCACCAACGAGGGTCGTCACGTCAGCTTAGGCACGTTTGGTGTATCGCCAGATCCTCAGCAGTGCATTGCCCTCCTCACCGTCCCTCGTTCCTTGAACTGTATCGTCCACCATTTTTAAGCAGGGTTTCGGCCACATTTACTAGCTTACGTGCGCTGGTCCTTCAAGGCGCACTCACCACAGACCAGTAGGGCCCACACCAACTCAGCAGCCCAGCATGGGTCTTGCCTCGAAACTGCAAGCAGGCCAGGCTGGTGGCAACCCCTACGGCCCTCCAGCAGCAGGAGGCATGCCAGGAGCTCCAGGAGGGCCCTCAGCCCCACCCATGGGTGGCATGGCCATGCCAGGTGTGCTGGCTGTGCATGCCGGAAATGCCCGCGCAGAGCAATGCAGACGTTTCTCAACCCTTGGGCACGTGCAACAACATCACAACAATGCATTTATTACACTGTACCTGTCGAATCATTATCTGGCGTGTTCATAGACTACTGGCCGACAAATCATTTGCACCAGTGGTGCTACGCAGCACCAGGCTCAATGCATCAAACCAGGGCCCTTCCCAGCCCATACTGTGCCTCGTTTGCAGAAGCACAGTGCACACCTGACCTGTGCACCCCCCTTGTTTGTGTTTGTGTCCGTTTTGTGCGTGTCTGTCAGGTGCACCCCCCATGATGGGGGCTATGCCTGGTGCACCCCCAGCAGCCTCCCCCTACCCTCCACCAGCAGCAGGAGGTGCCCCTGGCGGCTACCCCTCCCCCTACCCTCCCCCACAGGGTGGAGCTATGCCAGGGCAGCAGCCACCCCAGGCAGCAGGGGGGCCCTATGCCTCACCCTACGCCCCTCAGCAGGGGGGCATGATGCCACCAGGGGGGCAGCAGCAGCAGCCTTACGGTAAGCCCACAGATTTGAACGGAGCGACTGTGGTTTATGTACACAGTGAAGAGGTCGCATGAGCATAGTGCTGGTTGGCCAGTGGTTAGGAGAGGATCCTGTGCCTAAGGTCTGCCCTGCGCATTTGGGCGGAATAGTGGAGCTGTCAAACCATCACTGGCAATCTAGGACAGGGCCAGAGCCAGACTAGCAGTCAGGGTTGAAGTGCATTGTCCCTCCTGCGGGTTGACCCACCCGCCCGTATCCTCGCACTTCACTGCAACCTCTTGCCTGCGTCTTATCCTTCGTTCCAGGTGCAGCTAGGCCCGCCTACCCAGGAGCTGCACCACACCCAGGTGGGGGTGCCCCTGCCCCCTACCCTGGAGCATCACCCCAGCAGCAGATGCCAGGGGGTGCCCCTGCACCCTACCCAGGGCAGCAGATGCCAGGGGTGCCCCTGCACCTTATCCCGGGCAGCAGATGCCCCCCCAGCAGCAGCAGCGGCCGCCCATGATGCAGGGAGGCATGGTGGGGGCACCCTATGCGGGAGCACCACCCCAACAGCAGCAGCCGTACGGTGCACCACCCCCTGGGGCTGCACCGATGGCAGGTGAGAGGGAAGGTGGAGGGGGCCGGGAGGGGAGGGGGATGGCAGTGAGTTTGTGTGCAATGAGACAGGGGCAGTGGAAGTGTTGTTGGGGTTGTGGCACACAAGATTCCCCCTAGCCAAGGGTCGTGGGTTTGTTGGGTGTGTTGGTGACATGTGGCAGGGCAGTGACAGTTTTGTTGCTGGTCAGTCTAGTCAACATGCACCCCTCCCTACCCCATATGAGGCTGATGCTGTGCCTGAGTCCCTCAACAGTGAGGCAGCAAGACCAGCTGCATGACCACAGCTGGACCCAATTCGCGCCAACTCCACATGAAGCCTCCTCATCTGACAGCACAGTACACATGCATCAATTGACATATGTGTTTCACCTGCCAGATTTTATCTGCACCTCTGCTCACTGTTGGCCGTGTGTTTGTTTGCTGCTGAAGCCACATCACCAACAACTTGTGTGCCTGCCGTCAATTGCATTGCAGGTAGTGCATGTGCTGGTGGCAGCAGTGGCATGTTGGGTTCCATCCAGGCCAAGCTGAGTCAGATTGCATCAGTCAACCAGCTTCAGCGCTTCTACCCCCCTCAGGCTCTGCAGGTATTGGCTGCCCGGCTTGATTCCCGTGTGAACTTCAGGGAGCTGGCCACCCGCTGGGGCATGCCTGTTGAGCTGGCACTGGACCTGGCAGCACTGGCCCTCTACGACATTGTCATTGTGGCAGACGGTGAGTGGGGCCTTCTGTCCTGCTGGGGGTGGCCCTTCCACAGGTTATTGCCGCTAGCTCCCTGCTGCGATCCCTCCTACACAATCCCTGCATGGTGTGCAAAGTGGCTGCAGTGCAGTTGACCTGCTGTGAGCCTCTCCTCTTGCCCTCAAGTCGCTTGTGAAAGAGTGTGTATGGTATGCAACCTGAAGTTTACAACTGCTGTGCTGTCGACTCTCTGCCACCTCTCGCCACCCCCACAGACAGTGGTTCCATGGCGTTTGAGGAGAATGGTGAGCGCATTGACGACCTCAAGATGATTGCACAGAAGGTGGGTGGATGTTCTGGAACGCGCCGGGGGGGGGGGGGGGGGGGGGGCTGGCTGTTCCTGCATTACGCAACGCACATCACGGCAATGTATATGCCACGTGCACAACCACATGACACATACACCCATGTATACACCCACCAACACTCAGCATTCATGTGTAGAAATGCACAGGATGTGTTGGTGGCAAGCAGCACTCCGGGGGCCCCAGGGGTGCATGGGATGGAGGACAAATGGGCGCAGTTTCATATGCAGCGCAGTTGCATGTCGTCACTGGTGATGCATCAGCAGCAGCAGCAGCATTGGCCTGTTGAAATACGCATCAGCATCGTCCCCCCACCACTGCTTCCACCATGCATATCGTTGTCCTGTGTACCGCCCGCCCCTCCTGCTTTCCAGGTGTCTGAAGTGGCCACCCTGTTTGACGATGACGGCATCTTGGTGCGATTCATGAACTCAAACGTGGAGGGAAACGGCATCAGGTGGGTGGTGTGAAGGTTGGTAAGGCGCTGTGTCCATCATTGGGAGGGTCACGACATTGTGGGGACTGGACCATACGCATGCCGTCACCCCTTGCCCTTGTCACAGCATAGTTTACATGTCTCTCATTATTTCCCCTCAGTGTGGCATTCATCCACAATGGTTGAGCCCGTCCACCTCTGCCGTGACAGTCAGCAGCTGCTGCCATCTGTTTGCTGCCCCCCCCCCCCCCGCCGCCCCGCAGGTCTCCTGGTGACGTTGCTGCGCTGTTGTCCCAGGTCCAGTACTCTGGTCTGACCCCTCTTGCCACCTCCCTGGGGTCCAAGGTGCTGCAGCCCATTGTGTTCAACCTGGCAGCCTCAGGTCAGCTGGCCAAGCCTGTGCTCATCATCACCATCACTGACGGGGAGCCAACAGACACACCCAAGGACCTGGTGGTACAGGTGAGTTGGCATTTCAGGGGATTGGATAGGGGAATGCACACACAGCTTGAATCCTGTGGTGTCCAAGTTTTGTGGTTCGGCTCTCGTCTCCTGTCTTGAGCAACTGTCTGCATCATTGCAGTGCATAATGATGGTGGTGTTTGTTACTTGGTAAGTTATTTTTCATTTCCTCCCACAACCCCACCCCCTTGCGTTCAATTGTTGCGCATAACCCATTTCTGAAAGTTGTCGCTCCCCCTGTCCCACCCTCACGCTGATTACTGCCCCCCTCCCCAGGTTGTCAGGGATGCTCAGGCTCGTCTGGCGTCCAGTACGGCCCAAGGCTGTCGCCTTTGAGTTCTGCCAGGTGGGCAAGGACCAGCGGGCACAGGCCTTCCTGGCAAGGACTGGACGCAGACCCACAAGTGGGAGGCAGGTGAGGCACAGGCGCGGGGGGGGGGGGGGGGGGGGGGGGGGGGGGGGGGGGCAGCACATGGTGGGGTGTGTTTCGAGGGTTTTGCTTGCGGTTGGGCCCAAAAGGGGTGGTGGTCAGCAAGGACCAGCGGGCACAGGCCTTCCTTGCAAGACTGGATGCAGACCCACAAAAGGCGGCAGGTGAGCATTTGGACCAGCTGCAGCACAGGGTGGGGTGTGAGGGGGGTAGTGTGTTGGTTTTGATTCCCCATAAGGGTTGGTGGCAGTGGCTTGGCATGTTGGCAGCACATGCGCGTAGCTGACAGCCACCGGCAAGGTCAGGCCTGCTTTGGACAAGGACTGCTGAGGGCTTGAAATGCTTTAACACAATCTGCACCCCCTACTGCCCTGTCATTGCTGCAGCATGACTGCACCAGTTACTATGAGATGGAGTCAGCAGAGTACCAGAAGCGTGGCATCAACCTGTCACCCTCGATGTGGCTCGTCAAGATGATGGTGAGGGGCGAGTGCGGAAGGGGGTTGCGTTGTGGGTATGGGGCTGGGGGAAAAGGGGGGTTGCCTGCCATGCCATGTGCTTCCTGGGTGGTGGTAAGGTGTACACATGTGGGTGGTACCCAGCATGACTCTCAAAGCATTGTGCTTGAAGGGTATCTTGAGATGTTGCCACAAACACGCCAAACAGCTGCTTGGGAGTCATCTAAAAGTAACTCAATCACAGACTATCGTCTTGCTTACCCATCAATGGTGATGCGCACACAGGGTTGAGGGTTTGGGGTTTAGGAAACTTAATCATGCACACTCTTTTTCCTGTGGCTGTGTTTGCAGTGTGGTGCTGTGGACCCCACCTACGATGAGGGAGATGAGTGAACAGTGGCCAGCGACGAAGCAGGATCAGCCTTACCAGTGTGCAGTGACACAAGCTTTCGAAGGAGTCATGGGGCAGTTCTGCTGGTATCCAGACAAATCGATGGATTGAGTGAGACAGTGCCCGGAACCGGGGAGGTAGCGTGATTTCCTGTGGAGACACTGGGAACACACAAGATGGTAACAATGTAGCTAGCACTGGGGTCCCCCACCGCCACCCCAGGCAACAAAAGCCTAACAAAGCAACCTCACAGTACAATAGAAGGCGTCCAGTCCAAAGCTGCGAGATGGATTGAGTGTTTCAGCGGACTTGTGGGTGTTTGGCGGGGCTGGCCAGGGTCGAGAGGCAATGCTGCAATAGCCACTGCATCGCAGAGCAGCTGCACTGGCTGCTGTGAACCTCTTGGCTGCGATTTGATGTTGCTTTGATGTTGATGATTCTGCATGCTGTGTTGTATGACTGTGACAGTCAGTGATGTGCCTTGCTGTTGCCCTGCTGGCAAGACAGGCCAGGAGGGGTGCTGACTTGCAAGTCGGCGACCGCTATGGTGTTGTTGCTGTTGACTTCGCTTGGGTGACGGGGCTGTTACTACTTGACCAAACCCAACCGTGGCGAGCTGTGTTGCTTTGTGGGAGTGACTGAACCCAGTTGGGAAGCCTGTTGGTTGTTGGGGTGGGGATCCTCGGAGTGGTTTTGCTTGTGACAGCAACCCTGCGCAAGGGTTCTGCCAGATTGCTGACACCAGCTGCAGCTGTGACTTGACAGGCGGTGTGTCTGAGACACATGCCAAGCAGGCTGTGACTTCTTTTGACCCTACTTGCCAGCAATGCAGTGTGGGCGGCTCTCCTGAGGATCTCATTTTTCACAAGCAGGGATGGATGGATGAGGATGCAGGCGAGCTTTGTTGTATTGTGCGTGCATCTGCAAGGGTGTCCATGTCATGACACGTCTGGCATGTCGCTATTGAGTGAGACTGGCTCTGTTGTTGCTCTGCTCACGTATGCATTAGCGGCGTGAGATGCGATCGATTGTGTAAATCCTAGGCTACTGTCCTTGTCTATGCCGTGCAGATGGATGCATGTGTCTAGCCTTCCACCACCCGGTTGGCAGCAGCATCATGGAGGTGCAGCCCTCTGCACGACTGCCAGTCGTGCAGTGCACGATGTAGCTAGCACATGCCAGCTGCCATGTGGCAAGCTGAGGAGGATGGTGAATTGAACATGCTGACAGGATGCGACGCGTGTGCCATCAGCACACTGTGTGAGCTTCACAAGACACAAACCGGTTCATCAACCCAGGTCACTTACATTACACGAATGCTGCCAACATGGCAGCACAGCATCACACGCAATCAGCGTTACAGCCGATCGCATTACACAATGCTGTCAGACACGCAATCACACTGCGCACATATACCTTCCTCCAGCCTTCAATTGGGATCGTTGTCCCTCTTTGAAGGCACCAAGTGGTGGGAATCACCAGCTCAATGCCCGCGATGGCCCGCCCTAATTTTACACCCCTGGCGACACAGGAGAACACACACTGTGGGGCCCACCGCCGACAAGCCCAACCCTACAACAAACAGCAGCTTGCCCCTTTAGCACCAAGCACTGCCCACACTTACTTTGATAGCGCAAGCTGAGACGTTGCCGGATACTGCCACCAACTGACAACAGATTCACTGACACACTGTCTTAGCAAGGCTAATCAGGAACGACCCAATATTATTCATTTGCCAGGCACCCCTGCTGTATACACCCCGCATACCAACACAAACAATCTGCATGCATTCCAACACACAACACAACAGCGCATGCAACCACATACAAGCATATGCAGACATGTCAAAGCACATCGGGACCCACACAGAGAAACAAAGAAACACAACACTTGTAACCATACATACGCCACCTGGCTGGCTATCAACGACAGTTCAAGAGCAACTGCCTGCCAGCAGCAGACTGTCTCAGACAGATAGGACATCCCACGGCTCAAAACGATGGCTGTGCGCAGGGGCACTTCATCATGAACACTTCATAGTGCTGTTGCGGGATAAGGATGTAGGCAACCCCGGCAAAAACTCTGCATGTGGCTGTTGCTGAAGGGGAGGGGCTGCTGTTGGCCAGCATTGCAGTACCCTGCAGGAGGAGGAGTCGATGATGTCACAACACGCCAGACATCTCCACACAACACAAATGACGGCTGAAGGGTGGGTGATAACCAAGTACATCTGCAGTACTCAGACCCTCAATACTCAGAACACTGGTTCCTGTACGGAGCAAGCACACGCAGCTTGCAGCTTGCTACCAGCAACACGGTGACGAACACTTGACAAAGCACATGAAGCATGCAGCTGGCACGCAGTTAACAGACAAGAATGCACACAATTACCAAACAGCAAGGCAACACACACATATAGCCAGGCCCATTGATACTGTGCTGCTGCATTGCAGCAAGCAACACAACAACACCACAAGGTGCATGCAATCCCCAACGAAACACAAGGACATCAGCACACACGACCACACAACCGACGCAAGCGCACAAAATGTAGTGCCAGGCACTACGCTAGCAGAGTCATCATACAGGGGGTGGGCAACTCAACACCCAACAAACATGCAAGCAGACAGCCCCCACTTGCACACACATGCACACACTCCACATCACATGTCACGCAATACAGCCAGATTGGCTGGGTCTCACACACCAACATGCAGGAACCATACCCACTGCCATCCACGTGCCAACACGATTCCATGGCGCCTGATGACCTGACACATGATCGACACTGGAGCACAACACACACATCTGTTCCCCAAGGCGCCTGATGGGCTAAAACACCAACAACAATGGACCACAACGCACACCGCTAAAGTCATGAAGCTTCCACTCTCACATTTCATTGCAGGTGGCTCACTGCAAGTAATGCTGCTGGTGGTGCCGCACTTCAAAGCTCTCACCACCACTGTCAAGCAGATACAACAGGACTCCAGGCAACAGGCTGTCTGCCCCTCGCACATGTTGTGGCGCTGCATTTCAGCAGCACCCATCAGAGGCACTGCCACTCACACTGTCACTGTACTGTGCAGCTACCACTGCTCTGCACACGACTTGGCCGTCAACAAACACCGGGCTGCGCCACCCCCCCCCCCCCCCGCTCACAGCCCACATTACCAACTGAACCCATCAACGTCAGTTTAACACTGACTATAGCCCCACAAGCTCAAGGCAGTCAGCTTAGCACATCATCTGATATCATACCCCTGACACAGGCCAAGGGAACAAGCAAGAACACACAGTAACACAGCGCTCATTGCTGCAAGAACCAACAGGCCCCCTCAACAGCTCAAACCAGCCCGGGCAGTGCGCAGCTGCAGTGGCACTGCGGCCTTCACGGGCTCTCGATGCATGGCTGCAGCAGTGGTGGCCAGAACAGTGCGTCTGCTGCCACCCCCAGCACCAGCAGCACCGCCAGGTGTGACACCAAAGGGGTGCAGCTGCAGACCCAGCGCCCTGCCAGCACGCTTCACCTTGCCCTCCAGCGCCAACAGCAACCCCTGCACATGAACCATAACACAGAAAGATGCGATGTGGATGGTGTGGGTTTGTGCAGAGGCGTCCAGGGCGCTGGGAGGTACTTGGTGAGGGACATGGTCTGCCCACCTACACATGCTGGCCAAGGCGGCACGTGAGGAGCCGGCCAGCCTTTGTAAGCAATGCACAAGCAACAAACATCCGTGTAAACTAAGCGTCCATTCAGGGGGGGGGGGCATTCAGTTAACTTTGGACACTATGCTGGACTTTGACTTGGTACTTTCACAGATGGGTAATAACATCCTAAAAAATATACAAAGAAATTTTCGGCCATCGAGCAGCTTGAAAATGGGGGGTGGGTGGGTGGGTAAGCTGGTTTTCAGTAACTTCCTGGCATGCTGCAAACTCTGGTAGGAGCATCGGATGCAGCTGGAAGTTACCCGTTCGAAAGCTATCGACAAACTGAGTTGATTCAAGCATGTTCTGAGCATCTCCAATTACGATTTCCCCCTGAGGCTGCCCCTGCCAGTACTATAGCCGTGGCACGTGCCGATGCCAGTTACCCAGACATGCGCCAAGACTGCACAGACCAGCACCAAGTCAGCCCTCAGCACCACGTTTCCCTATGAATGCCCCTGTGTGACAGTGACCCCCAGCTTGGTTTGGAGTACCACATGCTGTCTCACTGGCAGCAGATGCACCTAGACCACCAGCTGACAGCAGAGGAGCAGCAAGACTGGTGTGTCACTGCTGCAGATTTTGAGCAGGTTGTGAGCACACATGTACTGAACAGGCCTGCTGATTGATGTACCAACTGTGCTGTTTCATGTGTTTTCTAGGGCTGTACAGCAGTGCTTTGATCCACCGCTGACCGTCGATGCCGTGCCGCACAGGTCTCTAGACTGATAGACCACAGCAACACTCGTGTGGCCATCTGAGTACCTCAGGAAACATGTTAAATATACACCATAA